>JBBKCR010000018.1:1689718-1706590 GCA_037577295.1 Ladigesia roloffi
TATATATCCTGATCATCGAAGTGCAATGTTGTTGTATGTTTATAGTGTAAACCCTAAGTATTCCCTGAAATATGCTCCCCAAAACATATGAGGGTAAACCCATATCCATACTGTACAGTTTACACTGAACTCCTGCTGTGCTGGAATGTAAAAACTGATATTACCCCTGTACTGTTAATCATGCATGTACATTTTCTGTAGTATGCACATTCATTGTCTTTGGTATAAGCAGGTAAATACATTAACAAATTCATTTAATTTTCAGTATTAACAATACAGAACAAAACAACACTCGCGACTCCCACAAGGGAAATTCTGGATTGGGTCTTCCAGTAATGTGTCACAGGGCAGCAGCCAATCCTTTCAGGTGTCTTATCGCCTTGGTAACCACCACAACATTTTGAACTTTTTGACCACAACCATAAATGATACTTTAGGATAGAAGTCAAGAAGCCCTATGATGAAATGTACACCATTCCTACTGTGAAACACGGTGGTGGATCGCTGACGTTTTTGTGATGTGTCAGCTACAAAGGCACAGAAATTTGGTGAGAAATTATGGCAAGATGAATGCAGTAAATTCTTAAAAAAAGGGTACACACAACACAGAACACTCTCACAGACAAGACAAGACTTGTGCTCCTCAAATGAACAAAAAAATCAAAAATAGTTCAGAGACGCCCCAGACTGGCTTTGGCAAAGGCGCACTGCTGCGGATGATGAGGTGCACGGCTCAGCAGAGACAAAACTGGAGGAGCACTAGCCTGTAACGGGAGAGAGAGAGATAACCAGAACATGAGAACACCAAACACAGAGATATGCTGACCAAAACTAACTTGGGGAGAAAGGGATCGGCTGGGGCTTATATCTGTGGGGAGGATCACTAACAGGTGAGGATCAGGGGAACAAGGGACAGGTGGACTAAATGAGAGGGGTGCGATACAAACCAGGGAAGCACATTAGGAGGGGGAGTAAGGGAACACAGAAGGGTGGACAAAACTATGGGGACGTCAATATTCAGGAGACAGAGAGCAGGACCGACCAACCAGGGATGAGGAGGTCGTCACAGTGCCCCCCTCTCTAGGCAGAGTCACCTCCTGGTGACCAATGCCCACACGTCGCCATCCAGGCGGTTGTGTGGGTTGCGACGGCCAGGGAGGTCGGCCCCGAGGATGGGGAGCCAGGCGCTCGGGGTGAGCAGTATGAAAGTCCTCAATTAATTCGCGGCTAAGAACATCACGAGCGGGCACCCCGCTCCACTCCTCGGGTCCGTATCCCTTCAAGTTGACGAAGTACTCCAGCCCACTTTGGCGCTGCCACGAGTTGAATAGACCATGTACCAGGTCGGCTGGGGTACCCTCTACGTCAACGGCAGCCGCTGGTGTGACGAGCACCTCATCCTCGTTCAGAGGCAGACAGACCTAAGTAAAGAAACATGGAAATTCGCCAGTTAGGGGGCAACTTGAGATTAAATGAAACGGGGTTAATCTTTTTCACAACTAAAAAGGGCCCAGCGAACTGGGGGGAGAGCTTAGGGCAAGGAGAAGACCGGGGGACACCCCTAGTTGAAAGCTAAACCCAATCACCCTCCCGGATGGGAGGCGCTTCCCTCCGACGACGGTTGGCATGTTCAGTGAACCTTCGAACCGCTTGCCGGATTGAGGTGTGTGCATCCTCCCACACCTGCTCTGCCCTACAGAACCAGTCATCTACGCCAAGATCTGGGGCTCTAGGGCTCTGATCCCAAGGACAGAGCGGTGGCTGACGCCCGAGTACACACTCAAAAGGTGTCAGGCCGGTGGTGGAGTGGCATAGGGAATTATGGGCGTACTCTGCCCAGACGAGGTACTCTGCCCAGTCGTGTTGCCGGCTGTGGCAGTATGCCCGGAGGAATCGGCCGAGCTCCTGAATCGTGCGCTCCGCCTGACCATTCGACTGAGGGTGGTAGCCAGAGGTCAGGCTGACCGCGGCCCCCAGATGTTTGAAAAAGGCCTTCCATACCTAAGAGGTAAATTGGGAGCCGCGATCCAACACGATGTCCCCCGGGATACCGCACAACCAGAACAACGACTGGAACAGCGCATCCGCAACCTGTCGGGCAGAGGGGAGAGAATTAAAGGGTATGAACCGGCAGCCCTTAGAGAACCGATCCACCACAACTAGAATGGTCATGTATCCTTTTGATACCAGCAGGTGTGTGGCGAAGTCCACCGCGAGGTGAGACCACGGCCTGTCTGGCACTGGGAGGTGCATTAATTTCCCAGTAGGGAGTATGCAGGAGCTTTTGGTGGTGGCACAAACTGAGCAGGACAGTACTGCCTGCTGGACGTCCCTTGAAATCGTCAGCCACCAGTTCTTCCTGGCCACCACTTCCAGGGACCTTGTATCGCCCGGGTCCCCAGTAGCTGGGGTAACATGAGGCCATTTAATCGCCTTAGAGTGCATGACCTCCGGAAAAAATTTCGTATCATTAAGACACTCCGAACTCTCACTCCCTGGAGTGCCCTGTCTATTTCGTCATCTAAAGCCCACACAATGGGGTCAGCGAAACATTGAGGTGAGAGAATGGGCTCGGGCGATATGTGATCTGGAATTGGAACCTGGCAAAGAACAGAGCCCACCTAGCTTGTCTGGGGTTCAAGCGTTAAGCCTTTTTTTACCAACTCTAAGTTGCGGTGGTCAGTAATCAAAACAAAAGGCTGCTGTGCTCCCTCAAGTAGATGACGCCACTCCTCCAGCGCGCCCTTCACAGCAAGCAGTTCCCGGTCACCAACATCATAGTTCTTTTTAGCCTCCGTCAGCTTTCTGAAGAAAAAAAAAGCATGGGGATGTAATCTCCTGGGGAAGCCGTGGTGTTGCGACAGGATTGCCCCAATCCCCACCTCCGAGGCATCCACCTCCACAATATACTGCCGCTCCGGGTCCGGCATCCACAATATTGCGCGGAGCAGAAAGCCTTTTAAGCCGGTTGAAAGCCTCGCGAGCGGCAGGTGAGAAATTAATTTTCTTGGGGGAACCTTGGAGGATGGAGGTGATCGGAGCAGCCATTGTACTGTAGATTTTAATAAACCTGCAATAGTAGTTGCCGAACCCTAGGAATCGTTGCACGTCTTTGACTGACGTAGGCTCCGGCCACTCAGAAACTGCCTCCACCTTATTTTCCTCCATAGAGGTGCCCTCCCGGCTGATGCGGTGACCGAGAAAGGAGATCTCCTGTTTGTGGGACTCATACTGAGCATTTCTCGGCCTTCACATACAACCCGTGCTCTAACAGGCAGGTGAGCACTTGACGCACCTGTTGTACGTGATCCTTAAAGTTTTTAGAATATTCCAAGATATCATCTATGTATACTACTACGAATTGATCCAACATGTCTCGAAAAACATCGTTCACAAAACCCTGGAAAACTGAGGGTGCTGATTTTAAGCCGAAAGGCATTACTAAGTCCTCAAAATGACCGGAAGTGGTACTGAATGCAGTCTTCCACTCATCACGCACCCGTATGCACACAAGGTTGTATGCACTCCGAAGGTCCAGCTTCGTAAAGAATCGGAAGCCCCGGAGCCGCTCGAGTGTTGCCGGGATGTGCGGTAGAGGGTGCATGTACATCACCGTGACCTCGTTGAGCCCGTGATAGTCAATACATGGCTGGAGTCCCCTGTCCATTTTTTTCACAAAGAAAAACCTGAAAAACCTCAGCCCCGTATTTTTCCATGGCCTCTTTTTTAGGCTCGGACAAAGGGTAAATATGTGACCGAGGTGGGTTTTTTCCATGAACCAGGTCAATCGCGCAATCCCACGGTCGATGCGGAGGGAGACGAGTAGCCCTGGACACCGAAAAGTCCTCTACCAGGTCTGAGTACTGAGGGGGAATTTGGATGGGAGTGTCTGTGTGGGGACTTTCAATGGTGGTGGTTTGAAGTGATAAACGGGGAACTGAGCATGTGTCGTGACAAGCTGGTGACCAAGAAAAAGTTTGGAGTGTCTGCCAATCGATGTGCGGATTGTGAAACCTACACCACGGAAGACTTAAAATAATCGAGTGATGTGATTGGGGGACAACGATGAGTGGGATTTCTTCTGTGTGGTGTTGTTGCATTGTGAGGGAGAGTGGAACTGTGGCCAGATTTAGAGGGGCTTTTCCAATGAGATGTCCGTCCAGGGCTTGGACTGTGATCGGTCTGGCTAACGGAATGGTTGGGATCTGAAGGGAGGTTACCAGGGACTGAGCTATAAAGTTCCCAGCCGATCCCGAATCTACGAGGGCAGAAAAACAAATGTTAGTGAAAAACTAGATAATGAAACAGGAACAGCGAATTGACTGGACAGAGACAACACCGAGACCTTTGGGCAGGCGGGCCTCTTCAGTAGCGGACAGTGCATCCGCCAATGTCCTGTCCTTCCACAATACAAGGATGTCCTCGGGGACAGGGACGTGGTACGCTCTGGGAGGTGAGCGTGGGGTCTGATACTTCTTTCGTGCAGCTGTGACAAGGGGGGCTGGGGTCGCCACACTGGGCTTTTCCCTCAGGTGCTGGTCGAGGGAGATGGCCAGTGCAATCACTTCGTCCAGTGTTTTTCCGACATCTCGGCACGCCAACTCCTTCTTTACCTCTGGACTCAGTCCTTCTCTGAATGTGGTGAGGAGCGCCTCCTCGTTCCACCCACTGTCTGCTGCGAGAATCCGGAATTCCAGCGCGTAGACGCCCGTCGTCCCGGTTCCTTGGCACAGCCTCAACAAGCATGTACCACTCTTCTGTCCCTGCCCTGGATGATCGAAGACCGTCTGGAACTGCTTCACGAAAGTGGCGTAGGAAGTAGTACTTACACCACCGTTCTTCAGGCGGCCGCTGCCCTTATGTGCCCTCCTTCTGGCTGGACAGTGGTTGCGAGTGGGGCTGGAGCAGTCACCAAAGGCACAGTCGATCTTTGGAGGTCTTGAACTCCTCCGATCGGCTGTGGCTTATATCTGCGGGGAGGATTACTAACAGGTGAGGATCAGGGAATCAGGGAAATGAGGGACAGGTGGACCAAATGAGAGGGGCACGATACAAACCAGGGAAGCACACTAGGAAGAGGAGTAAGGGAACACAGAAGGGTGGACAAAACTAAAGGGATGTCAGTATTCAGAAGACAGGGATCGGGACCGACCGACCGGGGATAAGGCGGTAGTCACAAAAAGCAGGAAAATACAATAATGTATTAATTTATTTTACACTAATAAAAATACAGGGCTGTAGAAGAGCAAAATGAAAAATACAAGAACAGTCATTACACTAAATGTGAGAAATTCTGGACTGCAGTGTCATAGGGTAGCAGGCAATCAGTAGCAAGAAGAAACGTACTCTGAGGCAGGAGGTTTGAAGCGGAGTTAGAGTTTAGATTCTCTGCCCGAACCCAAACACAAGGGGCTTGGGCTCGGGTCGGGTTTAATTTTTGGCCCCCGGCTAAGATCTAAGCAGAATACATACTCCGGGGCGGGAGTGTGTGCCTTTGTGAATACTGTATTCGGGTTCGGCTCCACCCCTAAATATATATATATATACCGTTCCAAAGCGCAGCTCCCTGTGCGCTCAACATTGATGGCTTCACATGTTCAACAGCTTAAACGCAGAGAAAGAATTTCCCATTGTTCACATTGTGTGCTGTGGTGTGACACATATATAGATACAACCCTGCAAAGTCATGGTTCAGTGTTCATGGCTTAATTACTTCATCAGAACACCTGTGCTTGTATGTAAACTGCAGCTTTATAGATGGACTTAGTTCTATGTTCTTCTTTATTGTTCTTGCTGAAGCATTTTTCCCTCAGGATATTGGGTCCTATTTTTGATTGCTGTGTTCACATGAACAGTGCAGGAAAAGAGACACTGAAAATCTGTAATGTTGATTTTTCATTTACCCATATGCCAAAATTCATTTACATTTTTAAAGCAAAAATGTTTGCAATTAATTTAGATTAATCAGAAAGCTTGTAATTAGTTACAGTCATTTGCTTTAATTGCATGATGTGTTTGGGGCCAGTGTAGGAGAACACAGGTTTGGTTCCAGATTTCTCCTCCAGATGTTGCTTTGATTTGTGAAACTCCATCAGTAGTTTCCGATTAAATTTAACGAAATACTGACAGAGTCAAACTAGGTTTCTGATGGAAACTACAAGTGACTGGACGTTCACAAGGATCATACTGATAATGTACATAAGATCACTACTGCATAATGTTACTTGTATTCATTGATTTGATATATTTAGTAATATTAATAGAGTGTCTGGTGGCCTGGTGGTTAGGGAATGGACCTTGCGAACAGAAGGTCATGGGTTTGAATCCCAGGACTGCTAGTGGCACCACCTGAGTTAACCTCCACAGACACTGTCTCCTGACCTTGCTCACTGGGTGCTGCCATTGGTGGCTGCCAACAGCTTTATTTGGTGAATGGGTTAAATACAGAGAAAGAACATCCCATTGTACAAACATTGCGTACTGTGCTGTGTTGTGTTCACACTATAAGAGGCCATTTTACTTTCCTTAAAAACTACATGCCAATCTAAGGCACCATTATTGTTTTGGCAGGTCCACAGTCGCTGGTCAGCAGTACGAACAGGAGAATACTGAGCAAACAGCCCTGGGAGTCCCCCATGCTCAGTGTGGTGGAGCTAGAGATGTTGCTGCTGGTCTTGAATGACTGAGGTCTGCAGAGTGAGGTGTTTAGGCCCAGCAATATCACATGCTGAGGAATGATGGTATTGAATGCTGACCTGAAATCAATGAACACAACTCTAAAGTAAGTGTCCTTTTCGTCAGGATGGGTGAGGACCAGGAGAAGCGTGTTGGGAATGGCATCTTCTATTCAGCTCTGACATTATGTATCTCGTGACATTCCTCGAAATATATTATGATAATGGGTGTGAGTGCCATGGGATGGTAGTCACTGATGCTGATGACATCTTAATCAGATTACCTCTCTGTCTTACTCATGCTTTTACATCTCTGTCTTAAAAGCGAGGAAGACAGACATTAACATGTTAGGCGATCCGGGTATAACTGGACAATGTTATGTCTGCATTGTGACCCTATAGGTAAAATAAACATTGGAGTTGCTCAGGGACATATAAGACTAAATAGCATTTGTAGTGAGAACTCTCAGCTGTCCCTGATAAATTTATATACACCTTTATCAACTGTGTTATGGCAGAGATTAAAAGAGTGTAGCTTCTTTTTTGTCCATTTAGCTGATTGTTCCTATGATGAGTCACCAATCCTTGTGGTTTAAACTTTGTTAGCAGCTTGTCATGGACATATGGTCACTTATTCTAGACACATGGAAAGGTCAGGTGCCTAAAAAAGATGTCACTGTTGACTCATGAACTATAAATAGATATAATAGAATAGAATAATATAATATAATAGAGATAGAATGTAAAAAAAAACTAGAAATACAAATCCTTGCCATACTATACTCTTTGTGTTACTGTATCGTGCTGTAGTTGTAAAAACACAGTAACAGGTCAAGCAAGATAACAGTTGTTCAAAATCCTTCTAAAACCATGCAGGAACTACACCTAGAACAATAAAACTTCTTAAAGCTGAACCAGTGGACCTACTGGAAAAATGGACCTAGAAGAGTCAGTCTGCCTAAACCTGGTCCCTGAAGGACCTGGAACTTGAACTTTCAAACCATCCAAAACTGAAATCTGGGAGAACTGACTTTCTAAAATTGGGACCTGGTGAAAATGGACCTAGAACACTCAAACCACTTAAAAGTGGACATTGTTAAAACTGGACATAGAGCAGTAAAACCTTCTAAAACTGAACTATGGTAGAACTGGGCCTGGAAAAGTCAACACTGGGTCCTGGTGAAAATGTACCTAAAGCATTCATACCTTAAACTGAATGCTTGGGAACTGAACAGTCAACCCATCTAAAACCAGGGCCAATTAAAACCCAACTTAGAGCACATAATCATTCCAAAATGAGCATTTAAGATCACAAGTAAGAAGTTTCAAGAGTCTTGTGTAGAGCTAATGAATGATTGAAATTCCAAAACTAAATGAAACTAAACTAACAAACACCTCCCATTTGGGGTTCTCTGAGGTGTCATAGCCCAAAGACTTTTAAACTTTTCTCTGTTCATTCAATTTCTGGAGCCGAGTCTGTTCTAGGTTGTTGTAATGATGAGTGTAATCTATAACATCTTGCCAAATGTGACCAGGCAGCTCTGTTTGTTCAGTGGTTCACTGATTATGCTGTTGCAGACTCAAAGCAAAGAAAGAATCGATTGTATTTGGAAAAGAAGTAAGATGATCAGATTCTGACAATGCTTTCATAAAAATTATAAAAATTAGTGGAAAAATCTGGAATATTTTTGAATAATTATAACTACATTTGTAGGTATTGTAGTAAGTGGGACTGATGGGATTGTAAATTTTTGTATCTCAACAGACTACATTGTATCCACAGGAGAGTTCAGATTAAAATATAAAAATGGCAGAAGAAAGTAAAAGCAGTCCCAACACTGCCTCAATAGTTCACTTTCAACAAATGAATAAAGCTGCATATCGAATCTCATGGACCACACAAACAATGTCATTCAAACAGAGTAGATAATATGGATGAAACTCATACAGTGAGTAGTACTACACTGTCACAGAACAGTTACTTTATGTCTGGTGATGGACACATGAACCAGACATGAGCAGTGAAGAGCTCGGGGCTGAGAAAGACAGGGAACAACAGAGCAACACACATCCACAGACCAAGATCTCTGGGTCGAGCTAGGTTTAAGAAAGGATACAAGCAAGTAGTGAAACGAATTAAGTTCAAGGGAGAAACCAAAGGGAAAGTAGGGACAGGGGGAGCCTGGGCTCCATACTCTGGAGACTTTGACGGCCAGGGGTGAGACACAGGACCCGAGGCTGTGACAGCAAGTCTGAAATACAGGTTAAAGTTTATGAATAAGACACACAAGGCCTTAGGTGCAAAGGTAGTATTCTCACTTTCAGCTCATTGTTAGTGTAATTATTTATGAAACATAAAGAATAATGCATGGGGGGGGGTCTCTTGTCTTCCCGTGAATCTGGTTGTAATTTACATGGCGCTCAGTTTAAAGGCAGCCTGTAATGGACTATTTAAATGAATGAAAAGAGAGAGAGTGATCAAATGTTAAGGCAGAAGCTGTTTGAACCAATAATAGCTTGTATCCTCGATGTGAGTTCAAACCAGAGTCAGAGGCATCATCAGTTCCTGTTTCTGCATTCGATAGGATGTGAGTTTGTGAGTGACCTGGGGATTTTAATAATACATGCCTATCGCGTTTGGGTTCTTCACTGTTCGGGACTCATGCCTTAGTTTAACCACCACATGACCTCGGCACTCCTGACTCTAAATTATGGGCCAGGCTGGGGAAAAGCACATGCCTTGAAATATTAATCAAGCTCCCAACCGGGGTCCTTATACGGTCACTGGCGTATGACACCAGGAAACAACACCCTATAATAACTTACCTCTCTGGTCCTTGTTTGATAAACATTAGCACCTCTAATATATATATATATATGACAAGTCAAAATAATCAAAAAGGTTTGTAAAGGTTTGTTTAGATGGGTCTCTGTGTAGTGTTGTTTTTTTCCCTTTCTTTACTCACACCAAGCCAACTCTTTTTCAAGTCTTTTCGCTTTCTACTTTTAAAACCAAGTCTTTTCGCTTTCTACTTTTAATATATATATTTTTTTGCCCAGAAAAGATCAATCCATTCTCACTTGCATTAGGATTAAATGTATTTTGTCATCTCCTGTTCAATATTCAACTCGTTTCTTTTTTGAAACCTCTGATTTTTGCATCCCCTGTCCAAATAAATTACACAAAGGAATCAGTCAGTGCAACACTTGTGATCCCTTCACCTGCCTTCATCTGTCAGAATCCTGGCACAATATTTACCCTAATTTCCGCACCTCCCTGAAATGAACTGCTGCCCAGGCCATCTGTCAGTCCACTTTTAGCACAGGGCCCTGAATGAAAGTGCTGTGCAGCAGGAGTCTTTGAAAATCTCTCGCACCTGTTCTGTGGAGGATGAAAGGCTGGTCAGGTTCGAGATGGCAGTTCTGAGACATGGGAGGCAGGGAGGGGAGAGCGATGAAGAAATAGTTGAAGAAAGTGCCCACAGGCCAGGCTTGTCAGACTCGCTTGAACTGAGGAAAAGGCTTGCATGGAGACACTTGCTGCAGATGCCCTCTGATTGAACCGTGGGAAAGTGGAGGAAAGCAGGGCGATGGGGAGGCTCTTGGCAACCGCTGAGAAGATGCTCGCAATCCCTGTAATCCACAATAATGCACATTTTAATTCTCATATTAGACCACTGATTAAGATGTGGTGAGTCAAATGGAAAGATAAAGCATTTAATGATTATTCCAATTTGATGGATCGATTAAAAAAAAAATAAAACTACGACCATAAAAAGACGAAGGCCAGTGATTAGAATCATTAGTCACAGAGCGTGCTTTGATAAAGCAATCTAATTAAATGTTTGTGAATTGCTGTGCGCTCATGTTTATTCTTGTTGAAATACATTTGTAAACATTGTATTTGCTTATTCAGGCATGTCAAAGAAACGAAGCTGTTCTAGTACAATGTAAAAAAAACCTGTTATTGGGAAGAGCCAAGCGATATCTTTAAATATTCTACATTTTTCTTGCATATTTACATGCACTTATAACATCTGTGAGGGTTTATTTACAAAAACAATATATATTTTTTTGTTTAATATCTGCCTTTAAGACCGATAAGTAGGTAAAAGATATTTGCTCTGATTGGCATTCAAACAGAGGGGGATGTGACCCCCTCACATTTCATAATTATTTGTTTGGACCCCCCCACATTTAACATAAATAGCTAGTTCACCCAGCGCTGTTGAATCTAGAATCTTTCTGAAAGAATCCACTGCACTTAACTGATAAACGAAAACACACCACTGGAAATCCGAGCAGCCTGTCTCCGCACAGACGATTCTCTTAACTTGTATGCGGTGAGCTGAACAAGCACCAAAAACCCCACCCCCCACACCAAATCCCACCCATGTTCAACCCCCCCCCCTCATGAGATGAGTAATCTGTGACCGATAATTTTATATTTAAATTGTTTACAGAGTGCTTTTTCATACCCACTGCTGTCAGCAGTCAGTTCTAGTCTGGTCGAGGTCTTGGGGAAGATGAGCAACAAGTTCCAAAAAAGAATTAGAGAGTTGGGCAATTTGACATGGTGCATGTAATGTCACGCTGCTTTAAAGTACACAGGCAGCACAACCAACTTAAGTACTCACATAAAGTGGCATCATGGTGTGAGTGAGGAGACGTTGGTTATTTTTATTTCTTACGGTCATTATAGAAACAGCTCTACTGCTTCAGAATGCTGAAAGCGTAAAGCACACACCCTGGCAGTGGTGACTGCACGTTGCATTTTGATTGTTAATCTAGAGCATCCCTAAGTTGTTTTACTAATGAATGTGTGAGGTTTTACAAAAGGGTACAAAGTCAAAAAGAGACAGTAGAATGAGCTGCATTCAGAGTAGCGGTGCTCTTTTTTACATTCATTTTAGATTTGCTGTCGGCTTAGGAAGAACCAAAGAAATAATATCAAACTTACACTCAATCAAAAAGCATCTTTAGCATCTTTAGCATCTTCAAACTTACACTGAATCAAAAAGCATACTATAGCATGCATGTTAAATACATTGCGTGGAATTGAATCAAAATGCAATGCAATGGGGTGAATCACATCATGTGTAGCTTCACTTTCCTGGATTATTGACGATGGGTCCTGATGTGTATCTCTTACGACCCTGTGATGGAGATCCCTAATATGCACAGTATGGACTGGCACGTGACTGGTATGTTTTGAAACTGGGTTTGCCTTGTTGATTCCTCCTGTTGTTTAAACGCAGGTTCCCACTGGCCAGGAGTTTTCATGATACGGGCTCTTTAGCAGATGCTTCCCTAAAATTTGCCCCTGTGCTATTCCTATTTTTTCTGAGAGACAATAGAAGAAGACAGAATATACTGGGAGTCAAATCGAAGGTTAATTGGAGGCAGAGAAATGTCAACCAATCGTATCAGTTCACCCATGAGGACTAACCAGCCCTGCGTAACACGGAGAGGCATGTTCCCGCACCCCACGTTGGGGTAGATCTATAATAGGCTGAGAATGGACTCTTGAAGTGAGTGAAGCTGACATATGCAGCTTTCTATTCCCCTAAAAGCACAAGTGTGTGTGTGTGTGTGTGAGAGAGAGAGAGAGAGAGAGAGAGAGAGAGAGAAAGAGAGAGAGAGCATGCACTCCCATATGTTTGTGTGCGCTTGTGCATAAGAGTTGTTATCGGGGACGTAACCTCACAGAAAACCGACAGGTGTTGGCACCATATTCCCAACACCTCTCTGCCAGTGACATCTCCTTTGCCTGCGGTGAAAAAGGCATCACACAGGGCCAACTGACACAAACCTCTTAACCGCAGCACACAGCAGACCCGCACAGATCACCACTGAATAATACAGCTCATTGCCTGGAATGGCGAACTGAGGAGAACGCACCACTGCTGGTTGCCTATATGTCGTGTCTCTGTAGAGTTATTAACCCCAGAAAAGACTGTAGCTTTATGCAGCGCGTTTCTGATGTTGCTGGGGTCACCCGTTGCAGCAGAATTTGCTTTAGGAAGGCCTGTGTGAAATGCAGTAAAGGCAACTTAGATATAGTGTGTATGTGTGTTTGTTTGTGTGTATGTGTAGGGGAGGTGGTGGATTTGTTAATAATTTCCTTTGTTGTTTTGTTGAATGCCTGCAACCTTGAGAAATAAATAAATAAAACTAATTTAGGAATCAAATTGGAAAAGCAAAAGCGGGAGGGGAGTGGGAAAGGAGAATGTTCACTTTTAAGGTTAATTGGAGCCAAAAGTGTCACATCAATCTAGCAGTTTACCAGAAGAAATTGGCCTGGCCTTTTGTTGAGAAATGGCGGAGATCGCCGCATGGGGTTTTTCTACAGACCTCGGGTTGTTAAATTTGTAATGGGCTTACTGTGTCGCTGACCTGGTCGGGTCTGATGTATAATCCTCTGTGGCGCAGACAAGACCTAGCTCCCCTATAGACTGTATTAAATTCATATTTCAGGCCTCCTGGGTAGAAGAAACAACTCTCTGGTATGATGTTGCTTGCACATCGTGCCCTCCTGTTTGTCGAAATGAAAAGGTGGATGCTGTGGAGAGTTTTCAGGTCAGAGCGAAAGGCTTGGGCGGTAGCGGCGCCTCTTGATAACGGCGACCCTGACTTCACAGCATCGGTGCTCTCAGGCATCCTGCTTTGAATTTGCCAGATCAATGTGTTTTCATAGGTGCCTGCCTATGCATGTGCGTCGAGAGGACCCTCCTTTGAAGGCATCCTTCATTTTCGAGTGATATCAGACCTCCTGTCTTGAAAAACCTGGCTCAAATCCAGTTGTGTCTGAAGATATGGAAAGGGAATAAACCTTTATCCCTCCAGATGATTGCCTGGACTAATGACAATAAAAAGGATTACTCCTCTTCTAAGGAACGGATCATGCTGAGCTAAGGTCTAATTGGCAAGTTCCTTTACAAAGTTGATCAAGTCCTGAGGCTGGAAGTTAGTGAACTGGTCAATTAATCTTTCTTCTCCCTTAATGAGGTGGGGGATTTCCCGTGGCTGGAGCCCAGCACAAAGACAGCAAGAGCGCCCAAAGGATGTGGCGTCCCCGTACCAAGTGACCCTCCAATTAAAAACGGACACCCCCAACTCTACCCTTCTCTCCAGGTGGCAAATTGCTCCAGCCCAGGCTCAAAGAGACAGAACTTAACCATGACTTCAAATCAACTTTACAGGAAGACGGGGGGACGGGGGGGACGGGGGGATGGGGAAGATTTTCTTCCATGAAATAGGATTGCCATGGTTTGACGTTCGCCCCATCCCCAGGTCCAATCTTTTCTTCTGTTAAATGAAAAGAAACTTGTTGAGTCCCCCCTGCTGCGTGACAATATGTGTTTGCTGCCAGAGCTGAAACATAATGTTGCAGTCAGATTTAGGGAAGGGAAAGGATGCAGACACTCTAGTTGAGGTGGCATGAATGTTTCAGAAAAGCCTTTATCCTACATGGATAAAGGGTTAAACTTACTAGACATGGTGGTTGGAGTTAGAGAATAATCCACATATATGAAGTGCGGATCAGAGATACAGAACCCATCAGATTACCGAAGGGTTTGACCTCTGCATGACTCCTGGTTCCACTAAAACATTGAGATAATTTCAAGAGGAGTCTTTTCTTTTTTTACCTACCCTGTCTAATTCCTTAAGCTAACCTAGTTGAACCCTGGAGACTCTATAGGCGCTGCCTTGTGTCCATATGGTTAGAAAATGAATAAGGAAACATAACTAAAGGTATAGTTGCATCTAGCACCAGTGGTTTAGTAGTTATTTTAGTGAATTTTGGATTCATACCTGTATTTAGTCTTGAAATATGGAGGCAAAATCTGCTCCAGTTCTTTACACTGTGTCTTTGGCTTTGAACTTTCCTGGGGGAAAAAAGTGGAAAAAAGAGACCACTGATAAAATGTTCTGTTTCTCAGGTTTTATCTTTTATAGGGGCAGGTATGGACCTGTTGACAACATTTCTTTCCAAATAAAAATATTCTTATTTGCAGTATACCAGGAAATGACAAAAACACCAAAATAAGAGAAATGATGGAGTGTTTTACCACAACCAAGAGATTTGATTTCTGTAAACTAAATGGCAATTATTCATTTTGACCACATTCTAGTAGTGTTTTGTCATCTAACTGGTCTCACTGTGAGAAGAGAGTGTTGATTACAGCAGATTACAGTATTTCTGTATAAAATAAAGTTCATGTGATCACTATTCAGTACCTCATAAAGCAAAATGAGGTGCTTGTATAGGAATTTAACAGACACTGGTGTGGAATGGTTATCATACTCAGAGATGCAGATTTAAAAATACACTGGAGTGGTCTCTTTTTTCTTTTTTTGTATATCTGAGTGAGTTCAGAATACAACCTCCTGCCAAATTCACCTGCTTGTCTGCTGCGACATATAAAAGAGGGCTAATGTGTTGTCAAGCCTGCTGAACATGACTGGAGGATTGCTGTCAGCCAGGAAGGGTAGGAGGCACAGACAGAAACGTCCGAAGGTCAGGACTCTGGCCTCTGGCCACATTTGAGTTTGGAGAAGCAGGACCCTCCAACCACAGAGCGAGGTGCTCACTGATCCATGAGTCCAGAGGCTTCCTTCGAGCAGGCCATGGCCAAGGCGCTAGTTAACTCGCTGGATCATTGCGCCACGTGGACCTGTTCCCTCCAGCAAATGTGTCCCGTCGTCTGCTGGGCTCAGATGGAGGTAGACTTTTTACATGACGAGTAACAGAGTCAAGAGCCAGTGATCCATGTTTTTAGGCAAAGCTTCAACAGCCTTCAGGAGGCAGTCGCTTGACTGCACTCACCTCTCTCATTACGCTGATAACTCCGGGTCATTGCTTGGTAGCTGCGCTCACCAACTCTCCTGAAGATATTCTTCCCTGCAGAGAGACTTCCACCCTGCATCTAACATGCTGGGTCCCCCTTTGACATTAATGCACCTGAGCTACCCATGGTAGAGCAGGTGTGGCAGACTCTTATAAATAAACAGCATGGGAAGAATTCTGGATCAAGATTGATTAATGCTGCTTCAGACTTTTTCCCCCCAATTGGGACCAAATAAACATATGGAAAAAGTAGCACAGAACCATTGCTGTGCCTGATGAGTAGGGTAGCAATTTTTTTTTCAAATTGAAAGAACTTTTGGCACTAGAGTAGCGGCCGAGGTGTGCATGACTGGCTGTTGTAATTAGAGGGCAGGAGAAGGCACAGCGTGGTTTAATAAAGAGTGTGATAGGAGCGAGCTCATACCAGCAGCTTTCCACTTTACTTAGCCTGAGTGGGGGAAACAAACAAACAAACAGGCTTTTCTTCAGCTCTGTTACAGCTTCCTCCCGGGCCACGCTACGTCGGCTGCGTCCTGAATAATTAACGGCGTGGCTCACGAGAGCATGGAGGACAGGGGATGCTGAGACTAGGGCCTGTTTTTTCCACCAGTAGGTGGTAGTCACATTACATCAGTGTGCCATGCTAGGGGACAAGGCACAGCGAAAAAGGTGCTCATGGGAAGAAAATGACACCCCCCCACCACCACCACCCCACAAAAATGGGTTAACCCTAAGGCAGGGCACTATTGCACTACCCTCATCCTGAAAGTGATCAGCTCTTGGGTTAAACACAGGGCAAATGGGGGCTTTTGAAATTATGCCTTTTGACATTACTGAGACAGAATGTTCACACACGGCTCTTACGTTGGAATAAGCTTCTTTCTTCACATTATTTATATATATGTGTGTTTGTGTGTGTGTGTGAGTGTGTATATATATATATATATATATATATATATACAAACACACAAATCTATATTTGTCATTGCATACAATGCAAGTATGTGTGTAAATGTTTTTATAGCTTTTTTAGCTTTCACTAAAGCATCTAATTTTTTAGCAGTTATCCCGAAATATAATACCAGAAATCCACCTGTATGTCTAGTTGCATACCTTCTAAGACACATTTTTTCCTGAGGATGTTCCCTGCACTGTTTATCCCCTCACAGCTTGAACACATGCATGCCATCCCTGACTTCACTGAACATAATCGACCACTGACCTGGGCACAGCTACTATGTGTTTGAATACTATAATACAGTTGTAAATTGACTTGGTAGCGTGCGTGCAGTGAAGGGTCAAGTAGGAAGTCAAGTTTAGGGGGCTGTAGTCTTGCATGGCATGGAC
>JBBKCR010000018.1:1730032-1741008 GCA_037577295.1 Ladigesia roloffi
GTGTGTGTGTGTGTGTGTGTGTGTGTGTGTGTGTGTGTGTGTGTGTGTGTGTGTGTGTGTGTGTGTGTGTAGATCTGAATGTGCTCTTTGGCATACAATACAATGCTTTGAATTTACTGAACATTTTCCAAATGTATATGATAAATGTATATTTGGCCATATTTCAATCGAGTGTGTGTAAAACGCATATGCAGCACTTTGCCTTAGACGTCAAACACAGTGTAAAATCATTCATGTAGACAGTAAGTGTGGTTATTTTGGTAGAAACACCATTTTACTTTACGATACATATCAACAAATAACGATAAATGTAAAGGATAACTTTTGAGCTGTTCAAAAATACGAGGTTCGGTTCTACATTCCTCCTTTACAGTGAATACCGTAGTTCCATTTCATAAGGAGCAAACCTGATTAAGCAAACTAGGTACAGAGTGATAAGTACTATGGTGCCATAAGGAGAAACACATCAATCAATGTTCCAATAAACACCTTTTTATGTACAATGTTCTTAGACTGCACAGTACTGTATATGACTGTAATTTTCATAAATAAATGTAATTGCAATATGGGCAGGAGTAGACTGTGCAGTTTTAGACTGTTTTTTTAAACCAATTTGGTTGTTGCTGGCTAAAATTCAGTCATGGGCCAAAGTCAGTTTCATCAGACTTCATTTGCATTGTGGCGAGACAGAGACCAGTTAACAAACCTCAAATGAGCTTGTCAGAGTGATTTCTGATCAGAATTTCTGGCTCAAATCATATTCAGATCCACACACAAGCGCACACACACACACACACACACACACACACACACACACATAAACACACATGCATGCATAGACACAATTGGTTAATATAACAGAATTGGTAATTAGCATTCTCACATGTGCGCTGAACTCTCCAGATGACCTCATGCTTTTGTCCAGATGTGAAAAAGATGTGGTGGTGCCTCACGTGACTCATGTGGAAGCCTTTATCTTCTGAGAATGGGGGGCACTGATTGATTGGGAGAGTAAAATTTCAGTGAAAAATTTGAAAGAATAAGGCCAATGTATTGTTTATTTGTGTTCATTTTATCGTTTTAACCCAAAAAAACCCCATGACTTATCAGTTTCTCAGTTGCTTTGCTCTGTCCATTAAACTACATGACTATGTTTACATACGGATGTCTGCATTTGGATCGAGTATATTCAGTGCTGTTTTCGATGTATACTTTCATGCTGTTGCCGAGGAATCTGGCCACCAGGACTGTGTTGTAGGTGGCCATGCTGTAGAAGCCATCACCACTATCGACCGTTCTGGAAATGTGTGAGATTCTGTAATCGGGCCGCTTTGTTTGCCTCTGTCAGGGTGGCCTGCGCCGAGATTTCTCCCTCTCTCCTGCCATCCCCTTGTTCATTCCTCCTCTGTTTACACGTCAAGAGGCAACATATGGAACTGATAGACGTGACGCCATGCAACATGTTCTCAGGTCTTCACACTCTTCCAAAAATGCTTCGCGCTGGGGAGCTTTTCCCACAGTTTTTCCCCGCGCTGGCCAGCTTAGCCTTGACACCCATCCAGTGTTACTAATACGTTGCGTCCCGCTGGGATGGCCGGCCCTTTCCAATGGCGCAACAAGAGACCGTATCGCTGCCATCGCATGCTACACTTTACCCATTTTGATCTCGCTTGATCCAATGGTGCTGCGGAGATAAGCTCACAAAGAAATAGGGACACGAAGCCGGCCGAGCACCGGGGAGGTTATCGGCCCTGGACATGATAGATTAGTTAACAGGATGGACATGGGGCTGAGGCACATGTCTCTCATCTAAAGGGAGGCGCTGGGCTGTTGCACTGTTGGGGCTAGTGTTTGAGTGTGTGTGTGTGTGGTGGTTGTGTCTGGGAGGGGGTAGCAGCTGGGGGTAGTTGGCTTCTTCTCCTTTAGCAAGAGTTTTCTGATTGGAGAGCAGATAAACACTCTACTGATAGGGTCTTTACTCAGCACAGTCTGGACTGAACTGGTGTGTGTGTGTGTGTGTGTGTGTGTGTGTGTGCTGAATTAGCCTGTCATGTCCAGCTAAGCAGTGAATGGAGGCTCTGTTGGCCATTCATAAGCCTCTGACATTCACTTTCTCTTGCTTTTCGCTTTGGCAGTGGTGGCATTGACTTTAACCCAGACGGATTCATTCGCTTTCACCGTATTCACCGCAAACATTCCTCACAGTAACACTGGTGCCTAACTTAGCTTTATTGCATTTTACTCACATACATCTTTTCTTCCTGCACATGCAGAGATGTTTGTCTCTGATCTGGCCCATCCACGTCTAGCTGGAAAGGGGCATCTTAAGAAAATAATTTTAAATTGAGTAGCCTTCAAATGTTACATCAATAAAAAAAAAATGTATCATCATAAATGAGAAATAGAAGTTGTCATTCATTTAATGCATGTAAACTCCTGGCAAGTGAAATTATCTCATTTCCAGGTAAATCGTTTAAGGGAAAATATTTGTACTGAGATTTCTTTTATTTGAATGATAATCACCTGAATTTTTCTCATACACTCTCTCACTAATTGCTCTCACTTTTTATGACTTATGGCACAAAATGTGCTCATCAGGTTAGGATTACTGTAATTATATTGAATCAGGGCTTGTTTCTATCTTTATAGCCAGAATTTCAAGTTGCAAAAAAACTAATTTAAAAAGCCATCCATAAAATGTACAAGACATATATTAAGAATGAGACTTAGCTGTTTCTGAAAATGAAACATTAATTATTCCGTTTTATTTGGAAAATAATCATGCTAGAGTCACATATACAAAAAAGGTATTGAAAATGTAATAAAATAGAAATTGTTATAAAAAATTAAATACACAAATTATGGAGCACGCAAAAAATGCATAGAAAAAGCATAGAAGATAGTTTTTCAACATAAAAAATAAATGTTTTTAACGTTGTTAAAAATAATATGTATGCAAATACAGCATTACCAAGAATGTACCATTAATTCTGTTTTAATTAAAAAAAATAAGATTACTAAAATTTAAGAATAAAGAATAAACGGAGGCTCGTTTTGGGTTGTGAACATTCTCCGCATTGCCTTGATAATTTTAACGTATTCAGAAAGACAAAAGATTTGTTTCAAGTAAATTTGACCCACCATATTGGCAGAATGTATTGTATGTGTTTGTGATTGGCTTTTTGTTTTACATATTTGTGATTTAACATGCCAGTTTCCAAAACAAACTTATGCTTTTACAATTTTCTAATAGGTGTGCTTAAAACATTATAAAGTGTTGACCAACAGGTTAATACCCGTTTTTTATTTTAACATGCATGCTTTTAAAAGCGACATGTGATACCTCTTTTTAAACAAGTTATAATAGGTCTATTGGCCACACAAAACATGTTCATGAATTTCTTTGAACAAAATAAAAATAAATATATAAAAATTTAACTTTAAAAAAAATATATAATATATATTTGCACAAAATTATAAAAAAATATCTCTCACATAGAGATCTCACCAGCTCTATTGCCAACAGTTTCAGTCCCTTTCAAAACGAGCCGTTTAAGGCACTTTGATGCCAATAAGCTGTTGCTGGCCGCACCCCACCCATCCCATTATTACACTGTGCATTTACCACACGTGAAAATGACAGAGAAAAACTTGGCGTTTTCCAGCCCTATATGTTGGACCCAGAGATGGACCCAGAGCAAGATGAACAACACCTAATGTGGGATTTGCCTTTGCCTGTAGCCATAGTGCTCGGTGTCTTATGCATGCTTGTAAAACCAACCGATATTCAACTATTCTAGTGGGTGGGGGCTCGGCATGTCTGGGGTGGTTCTATGCAAATTTCTTCGTGACATCAGAATGAAGAAGTATAACGTGTCTCCGTTAATTTATATTCCATAAACCACTCAAACACTCATGGGGTAGCTGTTGGCATGAGAAATTGCCCTTGTAGTCAGATGATTGTGATTGTGAGTTTGACCACTTTACTTTATCCCTGGAACTTACGATGCAAAAAAAGTCCTCAGCTGCTCTGCCTCAATTCACTCTGTAGTTTTTTTTACAAAGTGAAGTAAGAACTGCTGCTTCCAGGCTCTGGCTGGTGTATTCTCCACACTTCTTGTGTCCAGGCATGATGCATGAAGGAAGCTCTTTGTTCTCAGCGTGGCAGAGAAGATTGAATAGGAGATGAGAAACTTCTGGCCTGCTCTTGATGGCTCTTCTTGCCGAGGTCTAGTCATTTTTCACTCTTAAACCCTGCCTTTGGCCAAAGGACTGATTTAAAATTTTAACAAGTGTCATTTTCCCACAAATAAGAATAAATCAGATTTTTGATCAGATTTACTTTACTCACCTGTTTTTTTAGGGGTTTGTTCTAACACCAGTGAAGGTCAATCTTAATGCTCCAGCAAACCAAGACATTTTGGACAACATTTCTTGTAACTCTGTGGACACAGTTTGAGGAAGTTTTTTCCAGTGCACAAAACGAGCTCCATAAAGACACGACTGGATGAATTTTGTGTGGAAGAACTCGACTGGTCCACACAGAGTCCTGACCCAAACCATTTAGAGGAATGGAGATTGAGAGATTGCCAGGCCTTCTTGTCCAAAATCAGTGTCTGACCTCATAATTGCTCAGCAGAATGAATGTGCACAACACCCACAGAAACTCCAAATCTAGTGGAAAGCCATCCAAGGAGAGTGTGAACAGATACGACTGCAAAAGGGGGACCAACTCCATGTGATGAAAGTCTGTGCTGATGTAATGGTGAGGTATCCCACTACGCATAGTGTATGAAGTATATGCGGTGGATGCTACAGGGGCCAGTCTTTCGGAGGAAGCCCCTATCAGCAGTGCAGTGAGTGAGTGAGAACAGGCTGGCAGAGATAAGTGTGCAAGGAGTGAGGAGGCAATTGGATAGTGTTCTTTCTCTCTTTCCCTTTCTCTCTATCTGTGTCAATGCACATTGTGCAGTTGTGTGTGTGTGTGCGCACACATATCTCCGTGTGCGTGTCTCTTTGTGCGGTAGGTGATGAGTGAGAATCAGGCCCAAGGGAGATCACGTCACCGGACACATCACCTAGCAACATCACCCCCGGGGCCAGAGCAGAAAGTGAGAAGGGAAAGACGATCCTCTTTTTAAAAATCATAATAATGCCACTTTTCAATCGAGGAGACAAAACGGATTAACCCCAATGATGCTGAGGCCCATTAACTGGCACATGAAAGGTAAACTGAGCACAGAAATTAACAAGATCCTTTAAAACACTAAAAAACAACCAAACAAAACTCAATTTCTCGTTTTTGTATCAAATTCATGCCGGCTAGCGTGTCCCCATCCCACTGCCAGGAGATTTGCATTTGCAATCCATCAACGTTCTCCCATTTGACTTACACAGGGCTTTCTTGGTGTGTTTTGAAAAGTCTGTCACTATCAATCCACCCAAAAGTAAAGTTTCATGCACTGCGAAGATGAATGAAAAACACAGAATTTTTCAGAAACACATCCCCGTTATTGCACTCAAATGGTTTGGGTTTGGTTTGCGCTGAGCAAATGGAGGAGAGTAAGAGCACATGTGAGAAGTGAACCTTCCTCTTGTTCCAGTCATCAGTCTCCAAACCACCGGGGCATTACTCAAACGCCAGCTTCAACTGTATGAACATTGCTGTGTGTAGATACCACTATCAGCACCTCGGGTCTCGGCCAGATGGTCTATAACAGGCTCAGTTTTCCAAAAAATTGATTTGAAGTCTCCCGGTGACTGGTACAATGGGGTATATATAAACTCAGCGTGATAAGCTCCATCATGACCCACACTTAACCCAAACTGTGATCTGTCATTGAGGATTTAATACAGTGGTTTGACATGGAAAGCACAGAAATGTTCCTGAATCACAGCTGTTCATGGGGGGTGGTGATTGTAGCCAGACATCCAAAAGCATTAAAATGTCTCAAAAATGCCCAGAAATCACATGAAATTGTTATGAATACACTGCCTAAGACAAACTGATACTAGAATGTTCAATATTTGACCATTATCAGCAGTATGTAAATCACTTGCTTTATTCATTTCCACAAATGTTTTTTTTTCAATATTATGGACATTCAATGGTTACAAACGAGGTTAATCAAGAGATACTCCTCTGGTTGCTGTAGAACACTAGTGGCCTGGTTCCCTTTACGCACTCTCATGATGTAACAATAACACAGTTTTTGTTGTATTTCAAATAATTAATGAAGAAAAAGCTTCGAAACTGATTATTTTTGGAATGAAAAATCCCATGATTTTCTTTTGTTTTATTTCTTCACCTGAGGTTGCTGTAGTGTTATGTACTAAAACTTTATTCAATTTCTCACCCAATCTCTTTAAATTTAACTGTTTATATTGCTTTTATATTGTTTATACTGCTGTGTTTTTAAGACTCATGACCACAAATGATCTCCCCTGCATTGTGGCTCATTTGAAAAGTAGTTTAGGCCGATATCCTCATAATAACTTCAAAGTGAATGGGAAGGGCTTAAGTGCTACAGGCTAAAAAGGCAGATCTAGTGTGGGTTTGTGCGACGTCCCAAAAACAATGTTGGCAGCTTAATTTACATTTATGGACTTTATATATTATAAAATAATTGATGTAAACCTAATTTTACATGTTATGGGCCCTTGAAAGCTTCAAAGTCAAGAACGTTTTCCTCGTTTCCAGTTTGGAGCTGTCGTGTGTCATATTTCACGGGCATCTGAGGAGGCGCATGTTGTGGTCAGTGATGTTTGCTGGAGAGGAAATTTCCTGATTGTTTAGGAATTTGCTGAACTGGCGAAAGAAACCATTCAACAGAAGGATGTTTCTTAATACCTTGTGCATCTGCGGTATGGACCTTCCCTCTTTACTTTTTGGATCTGTTTTCTTTATCTTTGTCTAACCTCCACATGAACACACAAACACACACACACACACACACACACACAAAGCTCAGACCCTGAGCTCATTTCAGCCGTGTAACGAGACAAATGATTGTCTTCCTGCCAGACAGTGCAGAGGAGGGCTGTGGACACAGCAGGTGCAGCTGGGCCTGAAATTGCTTTGTTTAAACCTGTCAGTTTGGAATGGAGATTTCAGAAGAGCTGCATCCTGAGGCAAGTGCAAGTGATCCCCACGCAGTAGTCTCATACCACGTGTATGTGTGTGTGTGTGTGTTACAAAGTGAGCAAGTGAAATCAGAGCTGGTGCTGGTTTGACCTGAGCTCTGGGTGAAAATAGCATGCAGACCCTGTAGCTCCCTGCGGCCAAACCACCAGAGAGCTTTCAATAATTCAGGGAGCTATCATGGTGTGCCGTGGGCTCTGCTGCAGAATTTGGGGCTCTTGTTTGTTTATGCTTGTCGTCGTCTCCTCCGGCTGTCAGAAAGCGGCTTGCTGGAAGGAGCCCTTTTCACGGGAACGCTTTAAGTTGGCTTTCTGCTGTAAACAACCTCAATGATTTATGGCTGGAGTCGGAGAAAATGATACCAGAGCAAATCATTATTAATAACATGCTAATTTAATTACCCAAACCCTCCGCTGAGGCGGAGTCGCAAGCGAGACCAGGCAAGGCTTCCAGAGCCTCGTTGCCTCTAGAAAAAACCCGTTTCAGCACTCGACATGTCAATTACACACTCCAGGAACCAACTGACTGGGGTTTAAGCTTAAAATAAGCAGAGGTGCACCCAAACCTAGAGGAGGAATACATGGCAGTGTTGGCAAATACCAAGCTGTATGGGACTAAGAAGATTATTTCGCTTCAAGGCAAAAATGTAAAAAGTGCTTCATAACACAGTAAATATAGTAAAACAGTAATATATTACAAACTAGACCAAATGGTCAATTGTCACAATTGACAAGGTTTTGGCATCGAATAAACCATAAAAATTACTTAAAAAGGCTAAACATGCAAAATATTAGCTTAAAACACATTTCAGTGTATTATTCCTAGATTGAATTTCATGTAAACTTGCATTTAATTTGCAATGCGTTTAATTGAATGACAAAATGACAAAATAGTTTCATTTCAACTGGCAAACACAAATCTAAAGCTTGGAATCCACACTTTCAACACTTTCTCTCTGCTTATTTGAAAGAGATATGTGAGAAGCAATAACCACTAAACTGTGCCAAACTTTGTTGTAATTTTATTGCATCTTTGCAGCTTCAAGTTGAACTTTTGCTTGTTTCCAAAACAAACATTTGCACTGCACATGGATACCAGGAATCTATACGAATTCTGGTCTTCCACCCCCACTCCCCTCTTTTTTAGCCTCTGGCACCCTTTGCCGAAGCATTTCAACAATGACGGTTTGATCTGAAACTCCCACAAGCAGCAAAGCCCTGGCATTCCATCTCCTGCTCATAATGGCTCACGGCTGCAGGGAAAAGAGCCATTTCCTATTAGTCACATTTACAGGTTAGGGCAGAGTGTGCCGGCCTTGACTGGAAGGCGCGCCAAAGTAGGTGAGAGGTGACCATTACAAACACCTCATCAGTCAGAGTAAAGGAACGCAACTCATGAATGCTTCTATTCTGGTGGTACCTGAGTGATTAGCACTCATCGTCGTCAAAGCACCTATATTCCTGCAAAAAACAGGTTCGCACTGCAATCACACTATAACATAATAGTGGAGTGAGTTTGATGGTCCAGGCACAGTTTCTTCTACAATTGTGCTATTTTGCATGCAATAGTTCACTGCTAGTCTCAGAAGTCTGTCCGCCTTCATCTGTCTTCTGGTCTAATGCATTTCATTCCATCTTCTGGTCTAATGCAAAGTGGATTTCCAAACTGGGTCTGCAGTAAAAACAAACCTCACAAAAACTACTGAGGATGTCTCTCTTAAAAGTGAAAAATAAAATGCTATTTCTTTCTTACTATGAATGGCTTAGTCAGACAACTGCTTTCAATCAAAAGTAGAGGTGGTCTTTATCACCCCACAAATAACACAAATGCATGTGCACCCACAGGCTGGGGGAAGTCCTGCTGGACTGAATAAACAAATAAATCAGAGAAACACATTGTAATTTTGCTTTAAGGCAAAAATGTAAGGGATTTTAAAAACAGCAAAGCAAAATACATGACATGTGTCTCAAAGTGCTTCATAAGATAGTAAAACAGCCACACATTACAAAAATAAAAAAAACAAAAAGCCATATCTCAAATTTGACCATGTTTGGGTGACAGTGGATTTTAAAAACATGGCTGCAACAAAAACAAACCTATGCAAGCCTATTCTGGACTGAATAAACAAATAAATCAGAGAAACACATTGTAATTTTGCTTTAAGGCAAAAATGTAAGGGATTTTAAATATAGCAAAGCAAAATACATGACATGTGTCTCAAAGTGCTTCATAAGATAGTAAAACAGCCACACATTACAAAAAAAAAAAAAAAAGTCATATGTCAAATTTGACCATGTTCGGGTGACAGTGGTCTCCAGGGAGACTGTCCCCTGTAGTTAGAAATGGAATTCGCTTTGGATAAAAAGCGTCTGCTAAATGCCGTAAATGTAAATGTAAATGAATGGCTCAGTCACAGACAACTACTTTTAGTCACAATAGTGGTGGTCTCTATCACCCCACAAATACAAATCAATGAAAGACATTATTTCTAGACATACAGGAGAAACTGTAATCTCTAGCTCCCTGATTAGCATGCTAACAACTGAGAAAAAGATGCTTGGCTGAGTTTGCTACTGCTTACCCTGAAACTTGACACACATAGCAGTTCAATCCAGATGAGGTTATAATCAAAACTAATATTTTTATTCCTTCCTATGATCCAGAGCTTATCCAGAACTGTCTGATCAAGGCTCTTATTGTTAAACCCACACCATATATAGGATATCAAGGAAAACATTCTATTTTGCATTGTATTTAAAATGGCATAATGGTTGGAGCCCAGAAAGACGAGATCTGTCCCAGATCATGGATTTGTTGGACAGATAGGCTCAGTCGGGGGCCGATCTAAATGTGAGTGTTAAAATCAAGAGTTGTGATCAGCTTAAGGTGCATAAAATATCAAAAAGACCATCTGTGTGTGGGCAGAGCATCTGATGCTCAGGCTAGTCTGCAGCAAACAGTCATTCGTTTGCCATCACAATTTCAACAAGGTTTTTTAAACCTTTTTGTAAAACTGCAGACTTCCCACTACCTCAATTCTGTACAAAGCTTTTTTAAGGTGACTCTGTATAAATTTATGTTCCAGAAACCACTCATTCCCTCATGGGACAGCTGATAGCCTAGAGATAGCTTGCAATCAGAAGTTTTTTGGTTCGAATGCCAACACTTCTAGTGGCACCACTGAGGTAACCTTGAGCAAGGTACCATTTCCATACACTTCTCCCTGGGCGCTGTGTTCCTGGCTGACTGCTGCTTCACTTTTCGAATGGGTTAAATGCAGAATTCTGTGCTGCTTACATTGTGTGCTGTTGTGTGCTCACAAAAAATGGTCACGTTACTTATCCTTTACATGTCTGTTCATAAAGAAAGTCATTTAGTATGTGTGTGTGTATGTGTGTGTGTGTCTGTGTGTAAAGATTGTCCTTCCTAGCTTACTATTTCACTATAATCTATGGTAAGCTCTGTTTTAGTGATACTAAAGAAAAACTAACATGAATAAATATTGACTAAATGAAGTGCGATCTCATCACTGATCCATGAATTAGGAAGAAACCAAAGGGAAGATCACTGCCACTCTTTTGCAGCTCTTTAACTGATCAGCACAGCTGGAGAAAACCTTCCTTTTTCTCCCGTTCAGAAGGTAGAAAAGGGAAAGCTGTGAAAAGGGGGCAGTCAGGTATGTAGCCTGAGGCTGTTTTCTGCTGAGTTATGAAGTTGCTATTGTACGCAGAGTTTCCCGTCACGTGGACCAGAACGCCTGATACAGGAGTGCTCTCTTTCTCTCTCTCTCGCTCGCTCTCTCCTCTCCGTCTGTCTCTCTCTCTCTCTCTCTCTC
>JBBKCR010000018.1:1763043-1782094 GCA_037577295.1 Ladigesia roloffi
AGTAGCAGTAGTAGTAGTAGTAGTAGTAGTAGTAGTAGTAGAAGTAGCAGCTGTAGTAGCAGTAGTAGTAGTAGTAGTAGTATAAGTAGTAGTAGTAGCAGTAGTAGGAATAGCAGTAGTAGGAATAACAGTAGTAGAAGTAGTAATAATAGCAGTAGTAGCAGTAGTATTAGTAGTAGCAGAAGCAATAGTAAAAGTAGTAATAGCAGTAGTAGTAGTAGCAGTAGTAGTAATAGCAGTTGTAGCAATAGTATTAGTAGTAACAGTAGTAATAGCAGTAGTAGTAGTATGCTGCATTAGGACCATAACATATCACCTTGTCTGTATCACACAGTTCAAAAACATTGTCACTTTGTAGTTTTTCTTAACATCAAATGGTATATTTGATTAACTAGAACCCTCTAAAAGGTCATTAACATTCCACAAATGGTATGAAGGCTCCCCCTCTTAACAGTAAGCCCAATTTAGTACAACCTCGAGCGGAATGTCTCCATGAGGCTAATAAAAAATGCTCTGCAAATAGCAGCCCATGGACAAATGCAGCATGCCATGTGAGGACCACCACCATTCGCAACTAATTTTTTGAGGTCAACCTCATTAAATTAATCAAATTAGCCGGCAATCGTCGTTTCTTCACAGGCTTTTAGATAATCCCCTCATTGTGGTGCATTGCAGAGACAGTCCTCTGCTCTCTGGGCGGGGTTGATGTTGGGTTTTGTGTGTCAGTCTCTTGTATTTGGATTTGTAATGCAGCCGTAACTCTCATCAGAGCCTGAATGGTGGTGGGATTTATAAGATGCTCCGTAAATCAATCTGGGCGGTAGAGTACCCTTCTGAATGTAAGTGGTACTAGTCCATCTTTCTAGTGCCTAAACAAATAACAGGAAAAACAAATCCGTGTTTCAGATCATTTGCCCACCCACCCTCCCCCCACACCACATTTTTTTACATTTGGCAACCTCAAAAGGGCACTGAATGGGACAATTTAAACAAGGCCACTCCTTGCATAATTTACTCCAGGGCTAAGCCCCATCCGGAGTAAACACTTAGACCAAGCCACTTAAAGACGTGAGCCAGTTACAATGACGCTCGACATCAGTACCTTAAACCGAGGCAGGTACAATAAAGCCACTAATGTATTGAATAAATGTACAGGCATGGGCTGAACCACTAACATAGTGTAATATAAAATGCATTACAGCCTCAGAAGAGTAGCACCACGCATACACTCTCCTCAAGCGTCCCCATTTTATGTGAGGCTTATAGCACTTTGGACATGTGTAAGTGGAACTTTTGACAAGTCGTATAATGGAGACCAATCGCATGGACAAGGAACTCATTATTTGAGGTTAGTCACCATGCAGCAAAATAAAGAAATGACTCCTCGAGCAGCCAGCAGCCGTCACAGAGAGCAAGAAACCTTTTGGCCACAGTTAACTTACGTGGCAATGCGAAATCCCCTTCAAATACAGGAGGTGTCGGCCAGATGGGGAAGAATGCACCACATGCACCCGGCATGTCGTAAAAATACTGGTCTGAAGGAACAGTTATTTTTAGACTGACGCTCCCTCCTCCAGCCAAGGTGTGCAGGGTGTTAGATGTTTAGACCACAGCACTAGCCATGCAAGATATCTTAGATCGGCTCTGAGCCCGGCCTACTGAGATCCTGCACTGCCTGTAGTAGTAGGCTTTGTTCAGGAAGTCCCTCAGCTCATTACCATTGCTAAGCACCAGAACAGAGTGCTGAGTTGCATCACTAGAACACTAATTAACCAGGAGCTGGGCATATCCCTATTGTGGTTTAGGAGAGAGAGAGAAGGAGACAGACAGAGAGAGAGAGACAGACAGACAGACAGATAGATTGACTGACAGACACAGAGAATCAAACATGCCTGTTTTTTCAGGCTTGAAGGCAGATTCCCTCATTGCGAGACAGAAATGCGGAGAGAGAAAGCATGAGAAAGAGAGAGAGAGACAGACAAAAAGACAGAGTCAGACAGACAGAGAGACAGAATTCCCCAGTGTAAGGCAGGGAGAAAGAGCGAAAGCAAAAGAGAAAAGGAGATAGAGAGACAGGGATGGGAGAGATGAGAGAGAGAGAGAGAGAAAGGGAGGGGGAGGATGTGGGAGAGATAGAAACAGAGAGGGAATGAGACCAGAGAGAGAAAGAGAAAGATGGGGGCAGAGAGAGAGAAAAAGAGAGAGAGAGAGAAAGAGAGAGAGAGAAATAGAGAGAGTAAGAAAGAGAAGTAGCTCTTTTGCTTTCATATGCATTCAGGTAGTCTCAGTGCTGCTATTCTAAGGAATCGTTTTCAACCGCAGAAGCTGTTTTCCTTTGTAATAGAGGGTTGGGCAGCGGGATGACATGCTGTCATTATTGCAGCAAATTACATTATGACACGCTTTCCTGTGCACATTGCAGGTAATCAGAATGCTACTCAGATACATTCTCCTCATTTAGCAGGTGGTAACAAGGAGCTGATTCAGTGCTAGCACATTACATCATTATCATAGTTAGATTTTTAAAGCTAGAATCACTTTCATGTTTGTTTTGGTTTATTTCAACATTTCATAGGTTTTGATTCTACAGAGCTGTCACTATACTGTTATTATATACATTCATATGTACAGAAGGGGTGTAACAGTGCATAGAAATGATTGTCGGTTTTGAACATCAAGATTTGAACATTCGGTTCAGTGAGAAAAAAGGAAAACACAATTTTGTTCCAACAGCCAAAAAAGGCAGGCCGAAACCCATTCAATAAAGAAAAAAGTAAACATGTTTGAAAATTGTTTGAGATTTCCCCATACCATAGTTAGATCACCACACTCTTACTCTTAATATTGTGTGGGAATTGTGTGTATTGCGGGATCAGATTTTTGCAATGCCACACCTCTCTAGGTTTATCTAATGTTTTCATTTTTCGTTTGGACTCTGGAGAAAGTAGCTGCAGCTGGATGCCTCTCTGCATCCCAGCAGATGAACATCTCAGTAATTTCCCCCAATCCGTGGGCCTCCCACACGACCCCCTGATAAAAGCAAAAGATGGATGGTAGGAGAGTGGTGCACCAGCATGGAAGACCAGCATGGAACTCTAATTCTCCATTCTCTCTCTCCCCCTCTCTCTTACACACACACACACACACAAACACACACACATACACACTCACTAGGTATCCAACCACTTCAGCAGCTCACAGTGCATTACGCTCAGGTGTTCATTCGCTGACCAGCGGGGCGCCTGGCTTTGGTCTCGGCTAGGTGTTTAGAGATAATTTTTTGTGCTTGAGTCCAGAAAAGCCATTTGCTCGCCTTCTCGCCTTTCATAACACAAGAACAGGTGGATGTTCTACAGAGATTCAGTGCTGTCATCAGGGTAGCATCCAGTATTTACACCAAATCATGAAAGGATCTATTTCATTTCCAAACTGATTTCCCACCTGAAGATTTCAAATGAACCTTGTATTATGAACACATCAATAATGGTGAAATGTTTCATAATAAAGCACGATAAATGCATTATCATTTTTTTCCAGTTATTATTATTATAATTTTATCCTGTTTTTTCCAAGACGTATCTAACCTCAGATCCAAATCAAGATTAAGTATTAACCACTTTCTCAAAATGAAAACAAAATGTTTTTTGCTACATTTAGCCTCCTGCAGTTTAACCCTACACACTCTGCTGCAGGTGTAAAGTGTGTTTCAGTCCAGTCATTTGTTTAAATGAGGCAAAATATAGAGCATCCAATCAGAACAGCCCTTATATAAGGGGAACAGCTCAGCTAAACTGTTACATTTTGAAAACATGTTAAAGTCTTGAAATCATACTCATCTGGATGTATAGTGTAGCAAAGCCCTGCAATTCTTATTTACAACATCTACTTCAAATCAAGAGGTTTGGATAAATAAATCATATGTAAATCAATGTGAATCAGATATTATTCCTATCAGACAATACACACATCACCTGTTTACACGCTGCTTTATCTAGTTTGATTAAAACAATTATTTTAGAAATTTATCCACATGGTAAAGAACAGAAACACGATCTAAGCATGTGCACAGATGATGTAATCAACACATTTTGGTCATTTAATCAAGCAGTGTAGGTTTCCGGAGCACGCTCATGCAAGGCATGCTGACAGGTTGCCCTATGATGTGTGTATTAGAACTTAAATGAATCAATGAGAAATCAATAGGGGTCATGCCGCTGACCTGTGATGGTGAATGTGTTTACCATATTACAGGCAGGGGAGATGGCAGATGGTGGCCTAATAGGGTCATAATTCACTGGAGGACAGTGGTCAGAGCCGAATAATGATGAGTTCACACACACAACCATTTGGGACCTAAATGAGGGGGTGGCAAAACAGTGGTAATGAGACAAAGTGATTTCCCAATCCTGAGAAAGAAAGAGAAACAGAGAGAGGGAGTTGGTAGATGGAAAGAGAGAGAGAAGAAAACAGACAGAGGGAAAAAGAGAGAGAGGGGGGGGGTAGATGGAAAGAGAGAGAAGAAAATAGAGAGGGAAAGAGAGGGGGGGATGGATGGAGAGAGAGAGAGAAGAAGAGAGAGAGAGAGTGAGAGAGAGAGATCATGCATGTCTTTCCTGGTCTTTAAGAAGAATCCCCCAGTGCCTGTCTGCTGAAAGGTCACTCCTAAGGGTCAGAACTGTTACTATGGAAACGGGGAACAGGTCCTCTGGTTGTAGATGAAATTGTGATCTACAGGGGAAAAGGGCAGTGGGTGATATTTGTACAGAATGAATAAAAAAAGATGGAAAATGCTAGAAAATGCCACAAAGATGGAGAAATATTCATCAAAATTTATTCCATCTCCTGCACTGCTGTGTGAAAAATTCGTTCTAATAATCATATAAAAAAAAAATTAATTAGGAGTAGATTTTCCCTGCCAGAATACCTAGTGGGCTTTTACAACAATGCCAATAATACAACCAGCAGCAAGCCGTAAGGTATTCATATCTCCTCCACATCTCTCCAATTACAACAGGACTCTGTGTGCAGCTGAAGATCTGATGAACAACAAACAGGTTTAACAGCAAGTGCAGCGTTTTGCATGGATGCAATATGCAGCTCGATGGAGAGAATATGATTAGACATTCAACACAAGAGCTCATGTTGTCATAAAGATACTGATGTTTGTGTATCCAAAACATAACCCAAGTCTCAGACTTCCATCAACAGAAAGAAATAAACACCACTTCAGGCAGGCTCTCTTTCCTCAGCAATGAGATTACATGTATCGCTTTCTACTGACTGGGTGATGTACACTGTGTAAGCAATCTGTGGTAACAAGATTACAGCGTGGACACAGAGCGAGCCTGCTGTGTTCTCAGCCCTAAAGCTGGGGCTGCATGAAATTATAGGGAAACCCCAGCCTCCACACTGCCAAACGAAAAGAAGGAAATATTACATGGATTTACTGCAGCAGAATGTAGAGTCTGCACAGTAGTACTGCGCTTTACTGCTCAGAGTTCACTGTGCTGCCACAAAACTCAACAATACTGTTAATTATTAAAAGGTTTTTATTTATGTATATGTATATTAGGGCTGGGTATTTTACACATTAATTAGATTAATTAATCACAGAAAAAAAATACGCGTTCATATTTTTTACGCAATTAACGCTTTAAGCCCTGCCACCAGTTGGCATTCAAGATAAAAAATAAGTCCTCTTCCTGTTTAAAGTTTCGAGTAAGCAGCTCGTGAGGAAGCTTGTGAGATTAGGAAGAAAAATACGCCAAAATGGCTAATACACAGTTGTTCCGTGATGTCTAATGGATGTTTTTTGCTGATTCTGACTCTGAAGGGGAATATTTGCCTTTTGGAAAAGTACTTCAGAGCGCAGCTGCGAGGTCAGAGATCATGAAGCACAAACACAAGTTTATTTCAACAGTTTGCCCATCGGGAAAGTGGGTGGCATTTGTGAACGTGCTCATATAGTCTGTAGGAGAGGTGTTGGATGAGCTAGAGGCAGCAGGAAAGAGGAAAATATGGGCTGGCCATAGCCGTAGCATTAGCTTCTCCATCCAGACCTCCAGATGGGTGGAGGGCTGGAAATAGCGATGATAAAGGTGGCTGAGTTTATTTGAGAAACGAGGAAGTGTATCAAAACTTACAACGTTCTTATACGGTAACCTAATTCATAGGTGTGGTTTAATCAGTGATACAATTTTCATGACCATTGTAGTCAAAATTATTGGCTTGTATTCAATAATAAATGGTTAAAAAACTGCTTCTTTTATAATCTGTATGTATGTTCACTGACCAGAACAAACACAGCACACAGCATCTGTCATAAGCAGGAGAGAGCAGCAGCACACAAATGTAACAAAAAAAATGTTACATTTTCATGTCACTTTTCATGTGAAGTCCTCGAAATATAAAATTCAAATGTATATCACATCACACCATGATTATTTTTAAAATACATTTAATACTCGCCAAACTTAGTTGATTGGAGAAATCACTGATAATTAATAACAAGTAACTGACGGGGAATGTGACCAATAAGGCTGGACGACGCAGCTTGTGTTTACTTGAACAAAAATGAATACAAATACAGATACAAAAAGCTTCCTCTCTGCAAACCCCTAATATATGTATATCTGTATGACCATTAATTATTAACTCTATCCACATCTTACTGAACATCACATTTCAAGCTGAAAATAATATCAAGGCAGCTGCCTGACAACCCTCTATGCTGTAAAAGTCTATTTGGGCAGTGTCACAACCCCTCACTGAGCGAACTGATGAGAGTACCCAGTTATCAACGCTGCTGCTGGAGTGTGTTTGGTATTCAGCCAGAGCTGCAGGGATGCAGCCTGCGGTTGTGACAGAGAGGGCAACACCTGGTCAAGTGGCTGTGTCTGATGATTTAATTAGGGTCAGCCTCACACACACCGGTTGTCTGAAATGAACTAGCTATACAGAGGCAGGCTAGTCAGGTTCATTTATGGCTTGGGTCATGTCCACAAACTGGCGTGAGGAGTACACTTGACAGGGAAGATTTTGGAGGGCATGGGGGTAAATATCACACATCACACTCTTTCTGACAATTTATTTTATCTTGAAACAACGCCTTATAAATGTAAAGAAGCAAGGGATGGGCTTTCTAGTTATACATCAATGATTTTATGTCCAGGCTTGACTATGCTGGATCAGTGGTTTTGGATCAGTGGTGAGCAATTAATACATAACTAAATAAAATGGACTTAAAGGAGCAAAAACAAACCATTCAAAGATCCCAAAATATGTTATTAGAAAACGATAAGCCTTCAAAAATATCCAATAAAAAATATCAAATTAAATATTTCCATGGGTCTGTGTATGTGTGTGTGTTTGTTTGTGTATGTGCATGTGTGTGTGTATGTGCATGTGTGTGTGTGTGTGTGTGTGTGTGTGTGTGTATGTGCATGTGTGTGTGTGTATGCGTGTGTGTGTGTGTGTGTGTGTGTGTGTCTATGGATACATTCTTTCTAACTTATAATGGCAGTTTAAGAGATTGCATTTCAGGTCTTTTTTGAAGCGATTTTATTTACTTCAGTCGCACAGGAGACCATATTTGACTTTTTTTTTGCATTTTCCCTCAGTACTTTTGAGATATTTTTTTTCTGTTAGTGTGGTCTATTGCGCCTAATAAATAACATATTATTGCATGAACAGAATATGCATCAATTTATCATGCCCTTTTTCACACATGAGAACCCCCCCACACACACACACACACATTTGAGCCAAAGCCCCCTGGTCTCAGCTCAAATAGCCTGCTGCCGGGGAATGGTGATAGCTGACAGCGGGAAGTAATCTGCTCTATTGATCAGCCTGTCAGTCCATGACTTCAGTCCGAAAAATGGCAGACACACACAATGACCATTAACTCTTTGTTGTGACATTCATGGAGCTTGAAGAGCCAGGTCTTCTACAGTGACTTTTGGCTATGGAGGTGTAATCTTTACAGGTTGTTTTGCAAGATTAAATTGAAAAAAATTGTGCTCTAAAGCCATAATCCATCAACCAGGTTTTTGTATTGCTCAGTCTAAATTGCATTTTGTGAGTCAACTAAGTGCACATCTAAATTATCTGCAGCCACATTTAGACCAAAATGTCATAGCAGAATTACATATGACTCAGTTTGTTAAAAAGCCCTTTACCTCTTACAGAGCATTGTTTGATTTAATCTTATTTTGGTCTTTAAATATCAGTTTGGCCCATTAAAAAGATTTTAAATGTGATTTATGTTGCACCACTGTTTAATAGAAAGCACTGTAAATGCATGAGTGTATTTTATTCATCTTTAAAGGAGCATTAATTGATCAATTACTAAATCTCTCTATTTATAAATAATTATATTAGCCACTTCTATCCTATTTGACTATAAAGATACTAAAAGTTTTCAAACATTTCACTCACACTCTTCAAATCAAGGTTTCTCAGTGGCTTTTGATTTATGGTGGATGGTTCAGTGGAAAAAAAGTGTAGCTGGTAGCTTTACATTATGAAGTCCTAATCCTTAGAGACGTTCTTTACACTTGCAAATCTCATTTTCAAAGATGATTCCATCCACAGAAAGATGGAATTGCTCCAAAGAACCCTTTGTGGCACTTCAATATATAGGAAAGTACCAGGAGAGCTCTTGTAGACCTCCCTGACTTCTAAGATCAGAGCAGTAGTAACTCTGGTTTGTGGCGAGAAGTTTTTGCTCTCTTTTCTGACAAAAAAAAACCCCACTCTGTATTCCCCAACCCAAACCCAGCTCTATCAAGTGGTGAGCGAAATGGATCTAAGCCCTTACCCACAAGTGAGAGAGCCATTGAATATTTATCATGGGCCTGATATTGGGAAGAGATTCTTCAGTGGAGGCAGCTCCCAGAGGCATGGAACCCTATACCCAGTAATAGAAGATGAGCAATATGGCTGTCATCGTCTGCCTTTGGGGCATGCTTAATTAATTACCCCTCAGCCCCTCAGACGGGGTCCCATATTCTCAATAACATGCCTGAACTTGTCCTATTAAAGGCCACGGTGAACAGCAACAGACAGCAATCTAAATTAAGCTATGCCTTAAAAGCTTATAATTAGACACATTTCGTATCAGTATCAAAAACAAAGAACAAAGTAAGTAGATACCATCACATTATCTCCTCAGAAGCTGACAGCCCATCTGTCTATCTCTCATATCAGTCCCTCGGGCTCATATCATAGTTCTCCCGAATTGCTAGCCATCAGCCATTGACGTTCGAGACTTGTACAGGTTTCTGTGGTGAAATCGGAGGGAGCTTTATTAAAAGTTCTATAGACAGAGTTGTTGTTCTCCTAACAGCATGCACTTAAATTTCCCAAAGCCTCCACAAATGAGGGTGTTGAGGGGGTGAGGGGTTCTGATCGATTTCCTGAAAGAGGAACATTAGCGATTCTTGAGTCAGGAGTATTAAACTCCAATCATCGTGTTCTATTGTTTGGCATGTCGTATTGATTATCTCCTCAGTTTCACCTGCAAGAGTGAAATATTGGATCCCTCAAAAGCCCTGCACATGACAAATTTCTTTCTGTAAGTAAATAAATGAGAATGTGGCAGAAAGTAAGTATGATTGTGAAAAATAATGATAGAAGAACCAAGTAAAACTACAAATAAAAAGTAATGCCATAGAAGAACCACAATAGAATCTTTCTTGGATTGTGTGATCATGAAAAACATTTTTGAATTGTGAGAACCAGACAGCGCACCTTGTCTACGCATTGGAGCCATCACTTCAGCAGAGATCAGCAGTTTATTGCCAAACGTCGTCACAGCTGGGATTTCAAGAGGGTATGAGTACCTATATTCTCTTGGTGTAGATAGGATAGACCTCCTCCCCCATCGTTCTGCACAATGGGGTTGTGATTCTGTCCAGTGATGTTGCATGCGTGGCAGTTTAAGGGTGGGGTCTCTGAGGAAGCACATGTGTTCTTTCAACATGGGGCAGATGGAGAAGACCTAGGTAGTGAGACAAATAAGCCATGAAAAATGTCAATGTCATTTCTTTGTTGACTGCAGCTATTAAACTGCAAGACCAAAGTCATCATTTTGATCAATTGCCTATTAAAAACAAAAAGCTCTGAAATAACAGCAGGCACAATTTGAGCTCAAATAAACAAACATTATTCCTCAATGTTTGAACATGTTAGTGTAATTTACATGCATTTGCTTCAAGCCACCATATGAAAAGGCACTCAGTCACGTTTTGTTGTGATAAACAGGGTGGGATTCTGCCTGAAGAGGGTTCTTAGGCTAAGTGTTTAACATGAGTATGGCACGATGTTTTTTATAGCCCAACAGACTCACATCAATCGCTTGGAAAGATTAACCCTGTTAGTTGTTTTCATATACTTGTTCATTATTTCCAGAAATGGTTCGTTTGAGTGCATTTTTGGTTCCCTTTAGTTCTGGCCTCACAGTAATAGATTAATTTCATATGTAGCATTAGAGATATGGTCTTTCTCTTTTACAGTTGGATGTGACCTGAACAAACAACCTGACAACAGGCAGGCAGCGGGTGACACCATGGGAGTAACACAATATTTTAAAGCATTATGACCAGGATAACCAAGACAAACCTTGTGATTGGTGAGTTGGTGCCTGACCTAGGATTAGGACTGGCCAGTTTATATTGAAATAGAATTAACCTTGAGAAAATGCACTGGACAATTAGTGGACACTGGAAGATTTTCACAGGATGTTCATTGTGTGTTTGTCTTCAAGAGCAAAATATAACATACTTAGAAGTGAGGTTCGCTAGAGCTTTAAGAGCGAAGAGATGGAAAAGCTAAAGGTGAAAGTCGGTTGCGATGGGGATGCCTGTAGTTACAGGAGAGACACGCGATTATATAATACCACAAATTCAGAATTCAAAATCCAATAAAGATAAGATCAGAGCATGTATGAAAGGGGCAAAGAGGAGCCTAAAGTACTCTCTTGCCGTTGCCGGGAGTAGCTTGTCAGCGAGATCTCTGTAAGGAGGGGTCAACGAGTGTGCGAAGAGGACCATCACACATGAGTGCCTCCGGGCTGGCCTGGCCTTTTAGTCTGCCAAGAAGCAACCAGGCTCCGACACCGGCAGTGTAACATGTTAATAAAGTTCCTCTGACCCACTAGGACAGGAAGAGATCTTCAATTATTAATTCAGTCCACTCAGAATCCCCTCATTATTTTATAGTACCTGTCGAAGCACGGCTGTTCCCATGGGAGCTGGCCTGCAGACTCTCCAGTCTGGACTTCAATCCCACTGCTTGCCCAGGGAACACTCATTGCATGGTAAAGATAATTTTCTCGCTTAAGACCTGATCAATATTCCAATCCACAAGTCACATTGAGCGGGGCGATGTCTCTCTTTCTCTCTCGCTCTCTTCCTCTCTCTGTCTCATCAGGATGAAAAACAGCAGACAGGAGTGTTGTCTGGGATCGCACCGTGTAGTATCGCCATTGTCTGCCGGCAGCTTACACCGGTGTCTGAAGCTTTCCGCCCTTAATAACCTTCCATACATCAGGCCTAGAGTGAAAGGGAGTCACTTTTGTTTTTGGTGTAATTATTCTCCCCCTAACTGGATGCTGTAATTTGATTTTCATGCTTCATAATTATGGAAATTTGACAACAGAGAGGTGCCGGATTGTCTTTTGTTGTCTCGGCAGCCCTACATTAGGGTAACGTTCATGAACCAGTGCCTTTTAATTGCAGACATGATGATGAGAGCGCATTGTGGAAAAGCCTGGCTGGGATCCAGGGGCTTCTGAAAATGGGAGATAACTCATCGTTTCACTGAAAGATTCACAGAAATGGTTCCGGCTAATAAAGCTATAGTTATCATTCAACTAGCATTCCATGCTAGCCTCCTCTTCCTGCATATGTTCTCCAGAAATTCCTCTAAAGAAATATTCCTTTGAACCTGAATCCAACTCTGACTACACCATAAAATGAGTCCAAGGGCAAACAAACAGCTCATCTTGTAAAAGCCTTACACTCAAGCGCTCAAAAAGTGTGCATTATTTATGACAAGGGGAATTTTATTCTGATCACTACTTATTTGAAAGATACATGCACAAAAGCCCAGAATCTTGACTTGAGAGTTAACCCCAATACACTTCTTCATAGCATGAGTGGAACGGTCTGAATAATACAACCAAAGTGAAAGGTCAGTCTCTGCAGCCTTCTCAGCTGCTACAATCACTTACATTTATTAAGCACAGGTTTATAATTAGGTTTATAACTCCTGGGTGTATCTGTTGCTTCTAGGGATGGCAAGAGCAACATGGTGTCAGCCTCAAACATCCATTTGCTATACTAGCCTCAGAAACAATTGAATGTACACTCAAATTACATGACATGGTCTAATGGGATAACCAAATGGTGCTAAAAATTCTAAATGCTAAAAAGAACCAAACACCAACCTAAAAACAAATTATATGATCCTGCTCTAGTAGCTGCACATTTTGTCAACCACGCTCTATTATGACCATCAATGGATTAAGTCCACTATTAGACCATGACTGACAGATAGCAGCAATACCAACCTTGCAACTCACTTGTAAAAGCTTTGTTTGGGTTTGCATACATTTTATGAACCCAAGCAGGGATGGTAGTAGCCTAATGGGTAAAACACTTGCCTGTGAACTCAATGACCACAAAGTTTCTCTAAAGGAGGTACCTAATGCACACTTTTCGAAGGCCTGAGTGCAGGGCACTTATGAGATGAGCTGTTTGGTTGACCTTGGACTCGTTTTATGGTACAGTCAGAGTTGGATTCAGGTTCAAAGGAATACTTCTTTGGAGGAATTTCTGGATAAGAGCGTCTGCCAAATGTCTCATTATTTATTAATTAACAGTTGCTGGTCACATATAATTTATCGGTAAATGTTGTAGGTGTATAATGAGAGAGCCCATATTTTTCCTTGCTTGGTTTTAACCATTTTGGACCTTTATCAGTTTCCTCTGTTGCCTGGATTTCTTCCATTTACAGCCCGTTACATAACACACATCTCAGTGCAATTCCATGCTATGTTGGTCTCACTGCTAGCCAAGCAACCAAATTATATCTGACCACCTGTTGTGGTTCGTTTTGGTTGACTTGAAGAGGGTAAACTCTAAAGCAACAAACGGTCCACAGTCAGAAACTGTAAATCTAAAAGTGCAGCGATATAGTAGGGCTGCTTGCCTGGTGGTCCGAAGGTTCAAGTAACTGGACTGCTACTGACACTACTGAGGTACCTTCCCCTCATACTGCTGCCCATTGGTGACAGCCCCTTGCTCAACTGGTGAATGGGTTAAATGCAGAGAAGGTATCTTACATTGTGATGTGGTGCTGTATTGTGTGTTCATGTATGAATATAAGGAGCCACTTTACTTTCAAAAGTTAATAAAAATGACTAGATTAGGTGGTAAGGAACTAAGAAACTGGCAATGCAGCATAAGTTAGCTTTGCTAACTGCTGACTATTGTTCCAAAAAGGGACAAGTCAAAATAAGCCCCTCCGGGGTGGTTCTCCCCTCCTCCTTAAACATCGCCACAGGGTTCAGAGAAAAGCTAATGGTCACGCCATGCCTGTCATTGCTTTCAAAAACACTGCTTTTGTGCCAGCACCGCATGGCTCGCCCCCCTCCCACCAGCCCAGCCCTTACTAAAAATGTCAGCGAATATTGATTTGGTGGGGAGCAACAAAGACTTAACTAAAAGACAGCTCCCTTTGTGCTAGTCAGATGAAAAGCCTCAACCTTTCTCCCCCTGCCCTGGCAGTCTGCGATGGTTTGGCCATCAATATTTTATATGAGTGTCATACCACACACTGCAGACAAATTGATAGGACGCAGGCTAAATGTGAGTGAAAAATGAGAGTGGTGGCATAAGTTATGTGTTCTATTAATCCTCGTGGCTTCTCTGTGTTCTGGGGGCTAATGAAGCGAGGATTAATAAAGACTGAGGAGTCGGTGCATGAACGCAATGAAAACTCATTTAATCAGGGTATAATGTAGTTAACGGATGTCAAAGATGCGGTCAAATCCATTTGTGCAATTGTCAGACGTAAAGGCAGGAACGTTTACAAGCATTTCTGGTGTCCTTGGCCCTGTTGGGCACAGTGTTGAAAATACTGAAGACATGGTGCTCAAATCAACCCCCAGTGTGAAAGCATAAAATAAGGGACATAGGGGAGGTGGTCTCTTATGCAAACTAAATAGGTTTCACTTCAATCACCCAAACTGCCAACTGGTTATGCAGATAAGTAAATGTGTTTATATTACTCTCTAGACTCAGGCCCATGTGGAATTCTTAAATGTGCATTTTTAAGCAATCCCTATGCATACATTAATCATCATGCTAATATTGTGCAGGCTGAACAACAGACTATCTGGTAAAACATAGTGAAATCAAACAAAAACAAACAAAATCTGTAATATACACACTGTAATATACCAATACAACACATTTATGCTTACATTTATGTAATTTACACACAAATCCAACACAGAAGGTCTTAAATTGTCTAAGAAACAGGGACATTTGAAAGATCTGTATAAAAGTCTAGTCCACAACCTATGCCAACATAAGTTGACATAATGCAAAACACCCATTTAATAACCAGCCTAAATTGACACACCCATAAAAGCCCCATCATTTAAAAATATTTTTCTTTATTTCAAAGTCTGTTTTCTTGTGCCATGAACTTGTCATCGCATATGTAGCACATCAGAAATCTGGATCTAAGCTTGACCAAGTCTATCACAAGTAGTTCCACCAGTATCACCATAGAACATATTAAAATTGGGTTAGTTCAATCAAACCATGCTGTTTTTGTGACCTTAGATCAGCATTCTTAGGAAGATCAATCAAGGCACCGGTCTGCATGCAAATGTATAGTGGAGTCCACTAGTGAAAGCAATGAGAATCAAAAATCTCTAATTTAACCCCTTTATAGGCCTGTTTAACCTGATAAATGTCATAAATATACTTTCATGTAAGTAGTGAGCTAAAAATATTTCAGATTTTTTAGAAGTTTTTAGTCACCATAACGGTTCTTGGTTTTACTCATTTTCATTCACTTTCTGTAACTGCTTCATTTTCACTAGGGTTGCATTAATCACGAGCATTTTCCAAGGTCAATGGGAGCGAGATAGGGACTCACCCTGGGCAGGGTGCCAGCCCATTGTAGGACACATTTTCTTTGTTTTGTTATTTAGCCCCAACCCTTACACAACTTCAAACCCAAACCTAACCGTAACCCAAATGCAAAGCCAACCCAAATCCAAATCCAAACCCTAACCCTAACTGTAGCCCAAACCCAAACCCTAACCTAACTGTTACACACTGTGCATTAAAACATATTGGGTAGTGAAGCTTTGTCCTCGCACAAAAAAGGCACAGTGTGATCGCAGCATGCTATTATGCTATCCACGCTATTATGACTGATAAGCAATAACTACTCTCTGTATACCTAATGCAGATGCTAGATATCTAAACAAAATCTGTTGACATAGTTGTTTGACACTGTTGAATTCTGCCAGTATCAAAAAATTATATAATAGTACTCTTAACAAATGTATGTGATAATGCATTATCTTGAAACTGATACACACTGATGTTTGGTGGTTCCAGCACACCCCTACTGGTGGCCTAGAATGCATTCATAACTTAGATAGGCCTATAGCTTGTATACCTTTGTGAGATCTGAACTGCTATGAGCTTCCTCAACAAACTGCATTTCTGTGCAGAAGAACAAAGTATACTGGTACCTCTTCAATCGATATTATTAAATATTCATTTCCCAAAATGGTGCACGCTTTACATGAGTGCCCTGCAACAGGCTTTCTACAATACCTCCTCAGTGATGTCTCGCCTGAGTGGCATCCAATTATTCCCCCTGTGTCGGAACATTCATTACAAACCAGTCGAGTAGAAATCGGCCCTATCCTATTACAGACAGAGGTTGTCGTCCTATGACCTAAAATAGAATCTCATGATTTAATTGTAATGTTTCTGGGAGCTTTCTCTCACAGTCTGGTCTCCTGCCAGTTTCAGTCCTACATGCTAATACAATATGTCCATCCGGGCAGTGCACATTTGCTAAAATTACCACAATATATCCAAAAAAGATAAGCACTCTTGATTCAGAGTAACATTTTAGAGGAATATATGTTCCCTGATTTTAAGAAAGAAGACATAAATGACTTTAGGCACAATTAGACAATAAAATAACACTAAAAAGGAGGGGGCTCCTTTAAAGTTCGCCTTGAGGAGCAAGACGGTGGCTCGGGGGAAACAAATTGAAGCAGTGATGGACTGGGAGACTGCCCTGGGAGTCAGGTAATGAATGGAGAGGAAAGGAACAGCTGCAGTCTGTACTGGTTAAGCGCGACATGTTGTAGTGCCACTGCTAAACAACACAGGATAAACAGCCTGATAGAAGCACTTAACAACTTACAGCTCTGTGAATAAAATAGGAGAGCACTGCAGAAATGTTCAGTTTCTCAGTTTCTTTCTTTTTTAAAGGTGCAAGTATTGAACTGAAGGTGTTGGGGATCACCGCTTTAAAGCATAACTTTAAAGGAAATTATGAAACATCAAAATAAGAAAAATGTTTTTTTTTAACTTAAACTTAAATCATTAAAAAAAACAAATCTCGGATTCTCACTTAAATAAAATGGCAATAATGACCTTTGATAAACTTCTCGTTGTGTTTTACCATCCAACTGGTCTCATTGTGAGAGGAGAGTGTTGAATACAGCAGTGTTTTTTTATTTTCCTCATTAAATAAGACGTGATTCAGGTGATCACTATTCAGTTCCTCATGAAGCAGAATGAGGAGCTTGTGTGGCACTTTAATGGACACTGGCATGGAATGGTGGTCATACTCATAGTGAAGCTGATTTAAAATTAAATGGCAGCAGTCCTTTATATTTTTCCAGAGCTGTAGTGTGGCGAGTGTTCAGTGAAGGGATCTTGGGTATTCTAGAAGTAGAGCACTCCATCTCACCTCTGGGTTCCTGTTTGTTTATCAGGTCTGCTCCACAAAATGCAATTAAGAAACAAACAAATAAAACCCTGGATGTTCTCCTGCTAGGGGAGGTGCTTTCGTGTGCCTGGCAGAAAACATTGCCACAACATCAGTGAAATAAACAAATGTTGTAAAATGCACCTCTGTGAAATACATTTAGAAAATTCTAATAGATTTTCCACATATTTATCATGAATTGAAACCCAGATTTGTTAAGCGTACACAATATTGTGGCTGTGTCCAAAATGCAATACCTTCCAGGTTGTCAGTGCCTTAGTGATAAAAAGGTTGTTGGATTTGGGCAGGACTGGGTGCCTTCCTGCCTGGTACCATGTATGAATATACGGCTTCTAATTAGTGAATCCAGCTGCTCTTGATGTACCCATTGTTCACACAGGTGCACACGGTTTGGATAGTCTAAATAGAAAAACACTTCCAATAGAGTCCAATGCTCTGCAGCAGCTGCACATGATCACCAAATCCAATGCCAAGCATCAGCTGGAAGCAAATAAAGCCCCCCCACACATACACTGGCAGGGCATCTGCATTATCCATACCAATGAAGCTCAATTCAATACTTCTGCTATGAGCTGGAGTGGTTTTTATGATTCAAAACTGATAATCCAGCCTCACTACCTAACATCAATAATGCTCTCATCGCTGAATGCAATCAAATCCTCACAGCAATGTTTCAATATCAACAAACATTTGAATATATATATCCTATAATGTGTAATATTATAGCATTCCATTCATAAAACTTTATCTTCTAACTTCCTATCAAATCCTAGCGAATTAGCATCCCTAATGTGAAGACTATGGAGTTTTTTGGTTTGGTTGGGAATAATTCTGTAATGTATCTTATATCTTAAAACAGAAGCGGGTTACCTGCAGTGATCAATAATAACAGAAATTACAACAGTGATTTCTGTGCCAAAAAGGGTTCATTTCAAGAACATTTTAGGAATGGACATTTTAGTATTGTTCAATATATCATTAGAAATACAACAAGTATTTGAGCTATAAATGAAACAAAGTTAACAGAGTTAAGGTAGAGCCATTATTTAAATGAAAACAGTGAGGACACCATAAAATATTCCTTTTGTTGAAAATATGAATTTCATTAAGTAAAGAGATTTGCAGGATGTCCTCCATTGAAGCCCATAGATGAACCATCTCATTTTTCAGGGTTTCAGTTGAGGGATGAGTGTTTGTGTGTTATTTGTTTTTTTTATGCCGAGTGTGGTGAGTTTGGTGTTTCCAAAAAGCGGGTGATGTAGTCTGTTGCTGTCACCGTCTTTGCATTTTTATTATTTTTTCAGCCCTTTTTGATGGCTATTCATTAAACATTAGACCAAGCCTAACAACGCCATTGCATAAATTCTACAGTGAACATGCCAAACATGTTTACTACACTGGCTGAATACCTTCCCTCAACACAAAAGCAACAGACATCCTTCAATGTCAGTCATCACAAAGGAAGTTTTAGACACAGTCATTTTAAATCACAGTAACTGACAACCACATGTCTAGCTAGCTGACATCACTCTCTGGGCAGCATTTTGAAGTCATGCATATTGTATGTAATACATGACATAACTTTGGATGCGCCAAAATATGGTCTAGTGTTCTAACTCTTTGTCTGTCTTCTTCTTCTTGCTCTTTCAGTTTTTCCCTACAGGGGTCGCCACTGCAAATCATCTGTCTCCACCTAGTCCTATTTTCTGCATCTTCTACCCTTACATCAACTGACTTCATGTCCTCTTTCAGCACATCTATAAATCTCTTTTTCGGTCTTCCTCTCAGCCTCCTGCCTGTTGCTCCAACTGCAGCATCCTTCTACCTCTGTAATCATTGTCTCTCCTCTAGAGGTATCCGAACTAGTGTTAATTTCGTCAGACGAAACGAGACAAAATATGTTCGTCAGTGACCTTTTTTTCCATGACTAAGACGAGACGATGACGAGACTGCAACAGTGTCCAAAAATGCTGACTAAGACTAAATT
>JBBKCR010000018.1:1782194-1792765 GCA_037577295.1 Ladigesia roloffi
GATCATGATTCTCAAACTGTGGTACCTGGTATGTGAGCTTCCCCATTGTGGTACTTGGAGGAAAGTTATAAGCATTTAAACCTTTAGCCACTCAGCTACAAACTGGGTGCACATTATAGAGTTCTCTTGTGTCTCTTTCCCTGCTGCTCCATATTGAAAAGCAAGACTGAGGTCTAGTCATCCAGCTGGTCAGTCAAAGTTTTGTCAATTGAACCAGTCACACACACACTCTGTACAGAATGTGGTAGCACCAATTTTCTGTTTGGGCATAAAGCACAAAATCAGTGGAAGAGTGGGTTAATGTCAACCCGAAACTTATTTGATCATTATCTGACCAGATTGATGCCGTTATTAAAGTAAGGTGATGCCTAACCATGGGTTGGAACAGAAAAGAAACAAGTAACTAATATTTTCCTGCAAATTTGAGCTATCTACCCACAAGGGCACGCAATATAAAGCAAAGACAAAACTTTATAAAGAGCATCATGTGGGATAGCTATTTGTAGTTCTGTGGCTGAGAGTCCTATAAGCCTTTAGGCCCACACCACCTCCATTTCCTGCCTCTGCATCCACTCTCCCTCCCCTAGTGACCCCTCACATAGTGGACCCTGTGAATGGACAATGGTGGCCTTTACTGGGGCCCCCCAAGATGGCCAATTCTGCAGCTGGAGTTGCTAGCCGCTAGCTTTGCAGTGACCCTGGAGGGGCATGGGACAGCTGAGGGGATCTCCAGCACTTTTTTGGGGGGGTGGGGTCTGCATAGATGTGAGAGCATGTAAGGAGAATTCTCTCAAAGGGCCTGTTACCAAGCTGTGTGTCTCACTTCACAAAAAACATTCTTGTATAAAACAGTGGTTGTTTGTACTATTACTTTTAGCTTGATTAGCTTGAAAATGCAATCATATCTGTCTGAACAAATGATAAGTAACATAGAAATCTACTTTTTAAACAAAATTAATCACTTACAAATGTGTAATGTCACCTCAGGAAAGAAGAGTTGAACAGAACTCAAGCATTAATCAGAATAAAGACTTGGCAGAATAAAAACAACAGAAGACTCTCTAACTGAGTCCCAATGAAGGGACCCATGTTATACCGGAAAGGACCTCTGTCCCATTTACATGGGTCCAAGAGACTTGAGGAGCTCAAGGGTCTGAGGTGCTTCTGTCTTCCATGCCTCTTAGGAGCAATCCAGCCTACAGGCACTTCAGCCTCACTGGTTACTCTAGGGAACACAAAACCAAGTCAAACATGGTGGCGGCCTACTGGGTACAAAACATTCTTCTGGACCAAGAGGTCATCCTACCTTCAGCATACCACCACTGGGGCTCCTGGGAGACTGCCTCCTGTAGTTAGGAAGTGGAAGTCACTTTGGATAAAAGCATCTGATAAATGCATAAACGTAAATGTAAATGTGACAGGAAATCCCCAGCTCTGAGGTCTTGTGAGCTGGACTACTGAGAGCTTGGCAGAGATGGCATAGTTGTGATAGAATGTCTGTCAGTGAATATGCTTACAATTTTATTACGTGTAGCTTCAGATAAGACATGTGTGGCTGCAGATTAGAAAATTCTAGGCCAAAAACTGTTATTAAGAATGCCATAATTAGAAACAACTAACATTTGCGTCTTTCAGAAAAAACTTATTGGATTTTCATACTCTCTTATGCTGGTGAATACAAAATGCCCAGTTCACTATACAGTGCTTTCCCACAAACACAACATAGACACACAGTACGGACAGCAGTATTCCATATGCTTTGTCTCATGCATAGTTGTATGCAGTGAACCCATTATTTTGTTTAACTGTGCAACATTATGAAATATGTACAAAAATATCTCTAAATTTAACAACAACAAAAAAACAATAATAGGCCAATTTTAAATCTCCCCTCAAACACTTGCAGTGTGCACAATAAAAAATCTCACCTCACATGAACCCTGAGGTCTAATTATATCTCCCAAGCCCTGATTGGACGGTTTGTATCTAGGGGTTCAGTGAAAGATTTGTTATAAAAGGTTTGTCACGTTGACATTGTATTATTGTTTTCTTTCTTAATGAATGTTTTGGAGTATGATATTTTAGATTGAATCTTCATTTAAAATCATTTAGTTCAGATTAGTTTGAAATGAAATGTATCCACTCACATTGATATCAGAGTGATTAGAACCAGGGATCACAAATCTCCTTTATATTTGATATTCAAAATGACTAGTGAACCCGGATATATCCTCCGAGTTTAATATGTAGTGTATATCAAAAAATAAAAAATATATATATTTTAAAAAATTGATGAGGGGACTGTTAGCTGTGTACCTCTCAACAAAATGTTTGAGTGAAGACACACTCCTATAAAACAATTTTTCAGGTTCAGAGGTCATGCTACAAAATAGCCCCTCACATAAAACTACTCCTAACGACTTGATTCAATTATGCAGGCATTTTGAAAAAGGAATTCCCCTATAAGTACAGTAAGCACATTTGTTACTGTCCACCGATACAAATACAAAGAGTTACATTGTTGCGGCCTACAAAACTACAACGTTGGCTTTAAAAGGTAGGTGGGGTAGGAAGTTACAGCAATAAGAAATGAGACGTTTGTCAAGTCCATTGTTTCCACTGTCCCCTGTTCTGGTCAGTCGTTCTACTGCATTTTTACTCAAACATTCATTTACTGCATTCATTTACTAAATCAATTTTTAAAAAATAAATTAACTGCTGATGAAGACTGCATCCGCTGGAATTTTTTGAACTCCATAATATATTCATTAACTAAATAATACTCTAAATGTACAGTCATACTTCAAAACTGTTCCGGGGTTGGCTCAGGAAAGTGGTGGGATTCGGAATGTACAAAAGTGGGCTTTCTTCTGATTGGTAGGTTTTTACAACATATTCAGCTCTGTCGAAGAAATAAGAGACCACCGCAAGTTTTTAAATCAGCATCTCTATGAGTATGGCAAACATCCCATGTAAATGTCTGTTCAATTCCTACACAAGCTCCTCATTCTGCTTCATGAGGGACTGATTAGGGATCACCTGAATCACATCTTATTTAATGAGGGAATGTTTAAAAACACAGCTGTAATCAACACTATCCTTGGTAATCATTGCCATTTTGTTTGACGAAAGGGATTTGATATCTTTGAATCATTCAGGTTTGGAAAATGCTGCATCATTTCTCTTATTTTGATGTTTTGTCATTTCCTGAAAAATGATGCTTTAAGAACAATATTTTTATTTGGAAATTAGGGGAAATATTGTCAGTGGTTCTTCAAAACTAAGGCAGACCTGTCCTGTTTAAAACTTTCACCAATAAAACTTGAGAAACTGAACTTTTTGCGGTGCTCTCTTAATTATTCCAGAGCTTTAGGCTTGAAGAAACTTTCAAAGTCTGTGGAAAGCAATTAAACCACATCGGAGCTGCTCTCAAGGCCAGTGCATCCTCAGCTTAGATTCAACATTATGTCCCTTAGAGAATTTGGGTATCAATACAAAATCTTGCGATGCTGATGAAGTGGGCAGATTTCCCATTACACTGATGTACTTACAAAAATCGTGATAAATTACATGGACAAAACGCGATAATGGCTTTCCTAATTGAATTTATAGTGATTCACTGCCTTCTGCTTCTATCTGAGGGTCATACTTTGTCATTGTGGCCCATTGTCATGCACAGTGTATTTCGCCTTGTCTCATAATATATCGCCTTGAGATCCCACATCACAAACCTTTCGCCACACTTATTTGTTATCCGATGATTCGGAGCAGCCTGTGTCCCTGAGAGAAGAACGCTCCAGCCCAGAGAGCTGTGTCTGGGTCTGTCATATAAAGCTGTCTTTTCTTTTCCTCTTCTCGCCACTGACTGAGCCGGCATGCTGAATGTTATTCAGGATGAAAAACATGCACATAAAGGGGCTTACACAGAGAGGCCAGAGGAGAAGCCGGAGTGGTAAGAGATTCTTTTCAGCCAGTGGATTAAAGGGCTATAAGCGCACCAACAAAATCTTCTGTTCTGATGGAAATGAATGTAAAGGCGTTGTTCTGAGCCCAGGTGGTGATTCCAGTTGAGATAAAAAATCTGAAGTGAAACATGACCACCAATACATAGGAACTAATACAGCCAAACAGATGCTCGTGCGTGTGTGTGTGTGTGTGTGTGTGTGTGTCCTGAAGCATGTGTTCATGCATGCATGTTTGCCTTCTGACGTGAAGGTGGAATTCCTCCATTAAACAGCATTTATTGACTTTGCCAAAGAGAGGAAAAAGCGTCACCATTTTTCAGCCAGCCCTCACTAAGCAGAGTAAACAGAATGGGTGTGAAATCCATACAGTGTGTGTTCCGGCCTGCTGATAGCCAACTGATTGTATCCGTGTGTGGTGGCTTGCACATGCTAGAGCTTTCTCTCATTTCCTCTTTGTTTATTTGCCTCTGGCCTCTGATGGAATCGCACCATTGAGCCAGTAGTAACGGCTCCTCTTATCTCAACAAGAGTCATTCAGCTCGATCCGGCTGCATGCATATGCCCCAGAGCATTAAATGTTGTGGTAGATTGCTCTGACAGATCCAAAAAAAAAAAAGTTAAAGCGAAATTAAAAGTGGTGGATGAAAGAGTTTCACGGTTTGTTTTCTGTCCTTCATGGTCATTGGTTAAATTATTCAAACAATATAAAGATTTCCTGAAAAAAGGCAACCACACAGATAGCAGATCGTGTAACCATGCCACCTAAGAGGTAATGTGCCTTTAAACGTATCTTCACTGTCGGGGCAAAACATTTTTCAGGAAACTCAAAAAAATATGTATATTGTCATAATTGGTAAAACAATTTTCATTGGTTAATAATTTCCCAATTTTACAGACCCACATCAAGACTGACCAATACTATCGGTTTATGAAAAAAAACAAAAGTGTAGTTATGAGGTTTTGGAACAGTGTGTCGGGTCAGACAGTGGCTATTTTTGGCCACTGCTTTTGGTTTTTCATTCTCCTGTTTTCTGTTGTGATTTGTAAGACTTTTATGTTGAGAACGTGTTCGGTTTGGTCTGTGTGTCACGTGTCACATATTGGTTTCACCTGGTCCTTGTTTTTGTCCCTTTAGGTAAAGTATTTAAGGCTGGTCTTTTGTGTGAACCCTTATGTGACCATCGGCTCATTCCCTTTGTGTCGTGTCCCAGTGTTTGGTTCTGTATGTGTTTATGACAGCCACCGAGCCAGTTTATGTTCTGTTTTGTTTTCTTTGAAATAAAAGTCCCTGATGGAGCCCTGGTGTCCGCGATCCCTCATTCAGGGTAAATCGCGGTTGAAAGCTCGCGCTTTTCCCCGTGACAGATGGTCATATTGCCCCACACTCTCCTCAGAAGAGGAGACGGAGATCCGTGAGTGGAACACGACGTGGTCGACGCACTGCAGCCCGCTCCGCCACTGTGGGAGGACAAGCCTGCGCCACACCTGCGGGAGCACAAGCCCGCTCCACTATGGTGGGAAGACGAGTCCGCGCTGGAGCTGTGGGTGCACAAGCCCACGCCAAACCTGCTGGAGGACGAGTTCAACCAAACTGATTTTGTTTGTGTATCTAGTATTATTTTGTTGCCTGTTGCTGCACAGTCAGCTCTTTGTCCACTTTTGTAAAGCTGACCTGTTTATTACAAAGTCCTTCAAACCGGTTACTTTGCCTCCTGTCAGGTAGATGCTGAAGTGGAATATGTCCAATAAGATGAATATGCTTCCAGTCTAGCCCTGACAGAAATGGCGAGGCACAGGGAATGTAGTTTGATTATTTGCTTTGTCTTTTGTGTCAGGTGTTCTGCCTCTTGGCTGGATGTGAATAGGCCTGATTTCTTATTGTCTATCTTTTTGTCTGAATGTCAGAGTGGCAAATTGCTGTATTTATTTCTGATCCAATTTTTCATGCCTGGTTTAATCCTGCTAATGGCACAGTTTCTCTCACATTGGCTTTCCAATGTGCAAAGTCAGAGATGTGCACAGTCTGCACCATTTGCAACTGTAAACTGAACAGTTTGAATTATGTTGTATGTTGTTTTTATAATCATAATTGTAGTAAATCTTAGTTCTATGTTTATCTATAATTTTTATTGTAGATAAATTAGTAGATTTTTATTTACAGTTTTTCCAGTTGTACAAAACATAAAAGGATCACATGAAGTGGATAAATTAGTCATTTTGAAAGTACTAAATACAGATTTGGTCAATATGGTGGGGGTTAGATCTAAAGGGACAGGGGCTTCAATTTACACAATTAGATTTAATTCTATATAGAAATACAGATGCAAGACAAGCTGTTCACAGAAGCATATTGGGGGGGAGGGCAATGATACCGGCAACCTTAGTAAGTTACAGAAAATGCATAAACTAAATTTACACCTTTGAGAAGTCATGAACTCTGAACACATCTCAATATTGAGAAACAGGCCGATTGGAGAAAAGAGTAGATCTGTTGCCTGAACAATTTGGACAATGCAGTCAACTAATTTTCATGACACAAACAAACATCATCCAAGTTTACACAATGCTCTTAAAGTTCTAACTGTGTTTTAGCCAGTGGACTGGAAGCAAGCTCTGGAAGCTGTGAGCTTGTGACATTCATCGTTCTCGTTTCTGAAAAGCTGACGTTCCTCCTGTCACTCACTGGGACTGCAGAGTAAATTAAGCCTAACCAGTGATAAGCCTGAGCAGATGGCTGGACCTGATGGGAGCATTTGTCTTTTTCTCATTTTAATCTGTATTCTAGCCTGTGTGGGCTTGAAATAAACAATGATTACATTGTCAGGTTTTATTTGAGAGTATTTACATATATTGAAAGATTTTGCACATAATCACAGGGAATCAAGAACAACTGGGCCAAAAATGAAAACATCATGTGCAATAGCTGTTATTTATGGTCATTATTCTGCCGCATAGTAGAAGGCTGTTCAGTTTTTGGCACATTTGGTTGTGTCTTTTTCTTCTGCTGCTCATATAATAAGGAACCACAAATAACTCCAGTCTCCACAATGCTATAATGCACCTTTCTCTTTTAATAGTCACTGTCACAGTCATATCATCAGTAAAGACACAAGCCAGGATATTTCCATGGCACTATATTTAATAGATAACCTGTTATGCTTTTAGTCATTTTTCTCTTCACACTTATCATTAAATCTGTCTGCAGGTATTTTATCAACATCACACAAGTCCATGAGAACTCCAGACGCATTTATGTAGTATCACATTTGATATCGCAGCCTGGGCGAAGATTGCAATGGGGTTTTTACTTCATGTTTGAAATTATACTTCAGTCATTCACTACTGAGGACCCTCTGTGGTCTTTGCTATGTCTTTCGCTATTGCCAAGGCCACCAGTGTAATTTTGCTTCTTTATGAGAGCAAAGCCTTAGGGGCTCAGCTCATCATCAATGTCTCTCGCAAGGAAAAGGCAGCAGTTGAAATTCCTATATTTACCTGAGGGGTCAAAACAACGAAGAAAACACATCTTTTTCACTAGAAACAACGGGGTGTAATGCAATATCAAATCTGTCATAACATTTCAGCAGCTATTAGCCCTAATAATCATTATAGCATAATAGAAAAGCCCTACTTCACAGTCCACCTAAAATGAAGACTGTGTTAGCTACCTGGCAAAACTTTGTTTTCTATGCTTTGTAGGAACTTGTTTTTTGCTTTAAGTAAGTAGGTAAACCCACACCCACCTCAAGTAAACAATTACATTTTCAGCCTCTCATTTCTTTTAATTTGACTTTGAGTTGGTGCATTTGAGTTCGTTTGTTTCTGTTAAATTATTCTATTCTTGCTATATTGAGTAGATTAAATTAAAGAAATTGGAACAAATGATTCACTGTGGTATAAGGTGCTTAGATAATGGTGTTCCACCCACTCAGCATTCAGCACCACCAGTATACTGATCACTGGCCTTCCCAGTGCTAAAGAGTTTTAATGATATACCATGTGACAGACTGCATTTGTTGTTCTTGGTAAAAGAAAAAGGAACTTTAATCTTACCAAATAGAGAGGATTACCACTGGCCACTAAATTTGATCAGTTGGTCGGTCTTTGCCACTAAACATAAGTTGGCGAGATATCGGCTGTTCTATTGTGGCTGCAGAAAAAGATGTCTAGCAAGGCACAGTCCAATCACATTTTAGGGAATAAAAGCATGTCAGCTTGCTGTGGAAATGTAGAGAGAATCTTCCATTTAAATGTATGGAAAATACAGCACCCACATCCACAACATACCTCATTTAAGTCCCTACTTGTAAGTCACATATAGGTTTTTATAACTGCTTATGCAGACAGCTGGAGGCAATGGAGACCACCGTACACAGTGTTGTGCCTGTGGTTGTTTGCATAAGCAGTCGCGCTTGTCTGCAAAGGATTTATGAGCAAACGAGATTTATGAGCATGTCAAATGAATCTCAAGGTCCTCAAACAGGAGCTATCAAGTAATGTGTTAACAAAGGCCTTAACGACACCTGACTATTTACAGACGGAGCAAACTAATCAGATTAAAAGCCACATGCTGTTACCAACCCTGGTTTTAAAGCATCCCAACCCTTGAAAAGTTACTGAGCTTGGATGTTCTTGGAGAAATCTTTTTTGCAACATCTTCATCAGAGGTGATTCTTCTAAAGCTTTTCTCCGAACAACCCAGGAGAAACTGAAGTGGAAATAAATCCAGTGGTTACAAAACATATCCATCAGCTCTAGAATATATTTTCTTCAAACTGTGGCTAATAAGTCGGTAAAACAGTGGCCTCAGCCAGGCTGGAGCACTCTTCACGTCCTCAAATCCTCGGAAGGCCACAAGACCCTGATCCCTCTAAATGAGTTGTCATTAGCATAATGCTGTGCGCCGCTGCCTGGCAATGTCTTTTAATCAGTCACAGAGTCTGCGATAATTAGCGGCCTTCCTCTAATAGATTCGGACTGCCATTATTGTGTTGCGCAATGCAGACTGACATTACTACCTTCTACCCGAATACTGATTTGCATGTAACCTTTCATTCCAAACCCCAAGCTCTTATGACCACGGCTAATGGGATTTCTCATTCTCATCGGTGCGCTGGGTCGGTAGTGTGGATCGCACTAGCATTTGGCTATTCTCCTGCTGCTAATAAACACTTTCTACACTCGTGGCATCTTATTAATGAGCCGCTGATGTGGGTCATTGACAGGTGTGATATTGTGCTTGGCGTGCTCTGATTGAAAGTATGTTTCTTCAGAGCAGTGCAGGATTTGCCCTCTGCATTTCACGCCTTCAATTAGTATGCTAATTCTTAACGCCCCTTCCCTGCCTTCCATCTACTCGGCTGTCTTCTGCATCCGTCTGGTAATTGATTTAAATTAGTTATCTGTGATTAGTTGTTTCTTTCATTGTTTACTTTTTTTCCCTGCAAAATGCCATAATCATCCCTGCAGGAGACGCTAGTCAGAAATCACTAACGTAATTCAAAACTTTCAGCATCCATTGCACAACACCGAGTGTCCCATCAATCAGACCTCCAGGCGGCCCCGAATCTCTGCTATCCCGACGTTCATTTGTCAGCGAACTAATTTGCCCCTGAGCCGGAGAAAAATTGTCATTCGGCGCGGCGCTCCGTTCCTCAGCCGCTACGCTGAAGCTTTGTTTCTCCACAGGACGTGCTGGAATTGGAGTTTCTGAAAGATAATAACAAGAATAATATCCAGTGGGGCTTGGACACAATGGTGCAAAAAGCCCTGGAATGGCGGGGTAAGAAAGAATGGGGGGAGGTGAATGTTGTTAAAATTCATTGCGTGAGAAAAAGGCATCAACTGACGAATACATTTGGAGATGTACAAGGACGCACAGAGGTCGTGTGTGTGTCTGGCTCAGCTGTCTGGGGCTTAATGTCAGTGAAATTCTGTGTGTGTTTGTGTGTGCATATGTGTGTGTGTGTGTGTGTGTGTGTGCGTGCTCATTTTCAGAAAATGTCCTGACTTTTTGGAACAAATTGAGAAAACCGAGGCTATCCTACATCATTAAGAGCAACAAAACTTTGTCACATACTTTTTACACAAGCTGTTTAATTTTTTTTAATGAAAGAGAAAACTGTTTCTTTTGGGTTAATGAGGTTTATGTATATATGCATATGGCACAAAAGTCTTAGCCTTGAAACTGCTTAAAGTTCTAATGTTGCTAATAATGAATGAAAGCTGGTTGTAACCAGTTAGCCGTTGAATAATGCCAACTGGCAGCTATTGGCATCCATTCATTACGAGTGGAATTAGTGTATTGACGAAGCTATTACTTTAACACTTTCTTTTTAAGTGTGCTGTGAATACAGGGCTTCCCCAGTGGGAAATCGAATTCAATGGTTACACATAAAAAGTTTATTTGAATTATAATGTTAGCGGATTCTTAAACAAAAATTGCTGACCAGATAATTGGCTTTCCAAACTATATTATTCTCACAATGTCTAATACTCAGTGTCATGCCTATAATACATTTGGGATAATATAATACATGTGTAATATAGTACGTGTGTGTGTGTGTGTGTGTGTGTGTGTGTGTGTGTGTGTGTGTTTGTGTTTGT
>JBBKCR010000018.1:1800237-1813799 GCA_037577295.1 Ladigesia roloffi
ATAGATAGATAGATAGATAGATAGATAGATAGATAGATAGATAGATAGATAGATAGATAGATAGATAGATAGATGCCTATATGGAATACCGAAGTGGTCTGCTAACGCAAGATATTTAGCTCATACACACCTCTTGGGATGCAGGTTTAACGTATTCATGTATTTGATACATGGCCAGGCATAGTTTGTGTCTGAAATGAACTACATCAAGGCACATTATTCATTCCAGGAAGGATATTAGATGGAAATATATGGACAATTGTATGGAGAAATGGTGTGCGATGATGGTGTTTGTGGATGGCATGTGGGTCCCCAGTATACGGGGCCTAGATTAGCCTCTTAGCCAAGAATTTTACAGCTAGAGGAAACGTTATTGTATAAATGACTGATAAAAATAATTCAAAATTTCAAAATTCTAATGAATGAAAATGATTTTTCATTACCATTACAAAAAATGAACAACATACCTTTAAAAAAACTTTAATAAACATGATATCTGCCCTATTCTTTGTGTACCTGGTGCCGTCATACCCCCCAGCACCCAACCCCCTATCGCTACCAGCATCGCCACCATGCTGTTGGTGGAGATATGTAACTTAAGAATCCATACCTGCCACAGTGTTACCGCTACACACACAAAGAGGGGCCGGCGTGCTGGGGCTTGCTCTCCAAGCCTGCTATTCTGACACGTACAAAAGGCTGTGCTCATCTAGGCTTTGTGTTCAGGATTAGGAGAGCAGATACGCTAAAGCCACAAAGAGCAGCCAAAGCCAGATTAGGGTTTCCGTTTTTCCCAGGCAAAACCCCTGTTTCCAGGCACTACACAGGTGTTTACTGTGTTATAAAATTATGACTGGAGATGTTTCTCAGCGAGTGCAGTCAGGGGAGATTGGAGCCAGGGCCCCTAAGTCACCAAGATAAGATTATTTCTCTGGGATAACACCTACTTATTACTCATAATTTAGGTGGGCGTGGGAGGATAAGAGACTTGTGCATAAAGCACAATCCATCCACAAACATGCCTCAGTGTTTGCAATCACATGTTTCCCAATTTAAACTGAACGGAGACCTCTGGATTTAAGCTTCCACCACGCAAAGACTGTGTCACATACAACCACACATTCAAGGCAAAAACACAATAAAAATCAGATAAACAGGCTTATGAGTTCCAAAATGTTTTCCAAAATGTTGGTGTGTCGTTTGATCTTTAATGTGTTTTTGACTCCCTGATGAAAACTGAGGCAGACATAATTAAACTGGAATGCTCTTCGGGATTCCAATTTTGAGTCAGAGAGATGTAATTACAATCTGAATCTAATCTCAGCATCTCTGCAAATAATTATCTAACAAAAGAGTATTAGTTCCTCCAAAGGACATACAATTGTTTTTCTGTGGCTTTAAGCATAAACATCTATCAGATACAACATTACAGTGGCACCTGTTGGTGGGATATATTAGGGTGCCTATGCACAGTTATTAAAACTGATGTGTAAAACCCTTTGACAAGGACCAGATAATGATGGCTATATAACTGGGTCAGAGCATCTCCAGAGTGGATAAATGGGTGTTCCTAACATTCAGTTGTGAGTACCTACCAAAAGTGGTTCAAGGAAGGACAGCGGGGGACCAAGAACCAGGGTCATGGGCACCCAAAGGCTCACTGGGGTGCAAATGCAAAATAAGTTGCTCGAAAATGTTAATACTGGCTGTGACAGTAACATGTCAGAACAGAGTGCATTACTGCTTGCTGAGCAGTCAAAGCTCCAATGCTGACCCCAGTCCACCATGAAAAAACACATAAAATGATCAAGAGAACATCAAAACTGGACCATGGCACATCTGAGACAGTGTGATGCTCTGTACAATGTATTGCAGGGAAATCCCAGCATTCATTTTGATTTTAAATTGATACCCCTTCAACAGTATTCTTAATGGCAGTGACATCATTCAGCATGACAACAAACCCTGCCACACTGCCAAATTTATTCAGGAGTTCCATAGATTTTTATCCGATCAAGTATCTAGGGATGTGATGGACAAACAAAGTCAGGTCCAAGGAGGCCACACCTTTCAACAGATAGAACTTAAAGAGTCTGCTACTATGAATGTACTAATTTTTTTTTTAAGTTAGAAGCTTTTGGTTTTTCATAGTATGGGTCTTTTCAATAAGTTGCAAACTGAGGGAATTCTGGAGATGCTGATGTAGAGATTCACTAACAATTCTCTGCAGAAGAACTGAAAAGGCTGACAGAGGAGATGAGGACAGCTGTGAAGAACAAACAGATCCAGGGTTGCCAACTATACCAAAAACCTTCTAGTGAGATTTTGGGGTGTGTGGCCGAGCTGTGAAGGAATGGTGTGATAGGTTGGGGGGTGGGGAATGTTCATAATGGGCAGGACCAAAAATTAGATTACATGTAATCAAAAGTAGAGCTGGGTGTTGTTGCCGAGTTTCTGAATCAATCCGATGCCAGTTCACAAGGTCATGATTCTATTCGATTCGATATCGATTTATTTACAGATTTCTTTGTGTTAATACTAGTTTGGCTTGGTTATAAATTTGACTTGAGTGGAGGATAGCCCTATGTTGACTGACTGTACTGCAATATTACCTGTGGACAGCAGACTTTTTCAATTATAATAATGAATAATTCATCCAATCTAACATTATAGTATTGTCTATATGTTGAGGAACAAAGAGAGAGGGAGAATTAAGGATTAAAAGTTTAGGAATAAAGAACTTCCAGGTTTTAATTCTTATGTTCATAACAATGACGGAGTTAGTAGCCCGGTTTTGAAAATGTCAATTTGACAATGAACGGATAACCACAAAAATGGAAACCATAAAACCCATAAAATTGGTTGAATAAAAATTAAAAAACAACAATGAACACAATGACCATAAAAAACTATAAACACTAGCTCGGCAACCATGGCAAATACAGTTTAGGAAATTATGCTTGACTGATACGACTATCTTACTCTTCAGTTATTAAGAGATTTTGCTGGAGGAAAGGTGAAAGTGAACACACCACTGCGCACAGTGTGAACAACACGAAATTCTTCCTCTGCATTTAATCAATTCACCAAGAAAAGCAGCCATGAACACGGCACCCAGGGAGACGCGTGTGAGGAGATACCGCGCTCAGGGGAACTGAGAAGTGCCTAGCAGTCTTGGGGATTAAACCGAAGCATTTCTGATCACTGAGCCACCATCTGTCCAGCTGATCTATGGTAGTGTCAACAGTAAAAGATCGATCCGATAATTTTTAAATCGATATCAGTTTTTTTGAACGAGAATCGATATTGATCGGAGAATCGATTTTTTGAACCCAGCCCTAATCAACAGCATTGCAAATCAACAAATACACATTCACAGGCTCTAAGAAGATAGTTAAGTGGAAGATAAAAGTACAGATTACTCCAGCAATGACACCATCTTCCTATAATTTCTGAATTATTCAGTGTTCACTACACACTGGTGTCAGCCCTACAATACCTTTTCATGTTTTGAATTAAAAAATGTTCTTCTTCAGCTTTCAGTTCTTTTATACACTTTTATCCCCCAATCTGCTCAGAGTATGATGTAGAACCACGTGATCTTCACTCAGCTTTAACACCATAATGGAGGGATTCCAGCTGTCACTCCCTTTCCCAGCACACCATGTGGACTGTCATTCCAAATCAGGCCTTTAACCCCATACATAATGCAGACAAGGTGTATCCATAGCACTGATTCATCCTTCGCCCCCACCCAACACTCATAGAGCAGGCTGTTGAGGGTTCCTAACTAAATGAAAAGGGTTAAAACTGTTTTTTTTTATGGAACTTCTTGTAATTTGGTTCAGCCACAGGCTTCTCTTCAACAGAGGGAGGCCTGTCCATGTGAGTCACTTCCCAGGTCGCTGAATTAGCAGCTCCTGCTACTGCTCCATGTTTCAGGAGGGGATGCAGGAGTTGCCTGCAGTAAAAACAGTGTGGCATTAAGAGGAGATGGCTGTCACATATAATTAGAGATTTGGCTGGCTGGCCTAGATACTTATCAGTCGAAATTTTGAACATTTTGAACATAAGTCAGAAGCAGTTGATTTTGTCTTTTAGTGATTTATGAGGAATTGCTTTTTTTGCTACATTTATGTTCAGCCCAGCCATAACATTGTTGTTTTTTTTTATTTATTTTGTACGACAGACTGAGGTTTTAATTGAGTGAGAGAGAGAAAGGAAGAGAGAGAGAACACCTTTTGCATATTTAATTCCTCACCTGTTCCTCACCCCCATGCTAATTTCAAGCACTTCACATAGGTCTGGTAATGCCTGATTCAATCTATTGGGTTTAAACATGGCATGAAACCACTGCTGAAGGTAAAGAAGAGGAGTGTTGTCTTAACACAGCAAAAGACTGTCAATTAAACAAATGTGGGGTGGCTCAGGAGCCAAATGAACTTCTAGAAACAGCTGATTTCGTCAGCAGTCAAAGCTCTGCCTCTTCCCTCCCCCCTCAATTTCTTTTCATCCCGTCATCTCCCTTTTGAGTTGCTTGCCTCTGTGGTTCCATTGGATGCCTTTAAACAATCTCTGTGCGTTGTGAGCAGGCTCCAGTGCTGCCACCTGAATGACACAGAAGGCTTCAACTCTTTGTCAGTCTGTCGCATTGTGTCTAAGGATTTGCAGGTGCAAAGGGATTCCTTTGAAAATGAATGGAAAGAGGACTGGAGGGGGGGAGGCTGGGGGAGATGTGTGTATATGTATGGAAGTGCCTGGGTGTGCATAAGTATGCTTCTAAACAAGCCAAGCGGCCGATCTTAAAACATACACGCAAGTCCTGGCATGTGCTACGTGGAAATATTTAGCGTCTGTTGTTAGAAAATAAAAGGCTATCTGCATAACTTTCAGCAGTTCATAATTTCTCATTAAGTCAACATTTGGGGGGGGGGTTGACATTCATCATCTGTTGAAAACCTAAAAATGTGACAAGCTCCTGCACGAACGAGTGCCTTCTTTCCACACAGCGCACAATAGAATGGAAAGAAAAGAGGAGTCATTCCTCATCAGCTAAGCATCTCCTCTACATTAATACTAAAAAAAAACAGCCACCACCTTCGCCCAATATTGATACAGATGCAGCCGGGGAGGCAAGTACGGGCAGCGCCTGCAGCCTGAGAGCTTTTGGCTGGAAAATCTGACAGGAATTGAGCTGCGCGAGTTTCTTATCTAAAACTGCTGGGCGATTTCAAATTTCCCCTGTGTGGGCTCGGGCGGCCAAAACCCTGGGATTTATTTTCAGAGCCGTCGCACTGACTGTTATTGGCAGGAATGCCAATGTGTCATGAGAGCAGCTGCACACACACACACACACACACATACACATACACACATGCACAGTGATACACGCCCATGCCACAGCACTCCCCGGAGTACAAATACTCAAAATCAATAGTGCAGAAAGTGAAGCACCTCAGAGGCTTCGCAATGGCCCACATTTCTTACGCAAACAAGTTTGTGAAGGCCTACACGCACTCTATGCAAACTCGTTAGCAGAGTTTCACTTTTTCCCTTTGCTTTGACTTCTCTCTGCCAGCCTCCAGGCATTTGTCAGTGCCTTCCTGCTTTTGTGGGTGGTAGTGCTTGTGTGTGTGAGTGTATGTGTGTGAGAGAGAGTGTGTATATAATCCCTGCCAAATGGAATAAAGGTGGGAAGCCGTGGAACTTAGATTTAGGTGATGGGCTGCTGCAATAATATCACCCACCACATACAGTCATCCAACTGGGAGCAATGGTGCAGATTACCTTACAGTGAGAGACAAGAGGGGGGAAAGAAAGAGAGAGAAAAAGAGACAGAGAGGGAGAGAAAGAGGGAAAAAAAAGGCAGCGATAGCGGTCGAAAATCCACTAAACATGTGGCGGCCATCTGGATAACTGTGGGTAAAACAGTGCATCCCTCTCATGCGTGCACAAAAGCCTCATTTTGCTGCTTGAAAACGCTTTGGCCTCCTTTTTTGCTGCTTACGCCCTCCCAAAAAGCCGCTGTTGTGCTCCTAAGTTGATACGAGCAGCCTGGAACGGCCCGGCGCTTACATAACGGCCTTTCCTCCTGCTCGGCTTTACAAGGGCTAAAGGCTACATGTGCAGAGAATATTACGGCCCCGCCACTCTGTTTGAACTGGCATTCCGCTCTGGCTTCGGAAAAAGGCAGCTGATGGGCCAGCCTTGGCACCACCATACCTAAACACTTGTTTTAAAACACGTGGAACATGGCCCAAGCCAAAGAGGCCCAGCCGTGGAGCTCCAGTGTGTTTTTTGGCCATGAGATCGAGTCTCCCACACTTTAACTTTGAGCTCCAACCATATTCAAGGAATATACAGAGTATTGTCCATCTCCACCCTTCCCCCAAGCCCCTTTTAATTTTTGTGGAGGATTCCTGGATCTGAGTTCGCCGTTCGCCTTCTGCACACAGCACTTATAAAACAGCTCCCATCGCTCTTAGAGAAGAAAACAAAAGCATGCAGACATCTGTTGAAGCCATTCCAAGCGTGTTTTACCAGAGTCAGTCTGCTTTTGCACTTGTAGGTGATGTATGTTTTTACCATTGCACCTACAAAAGGAGAGTGGGGTTGGGGGAGGCCTCTTGGACCCGAAAGCACAAAGTCATGTGTTTTCTGCTGTAGTGACTCCAGAGACAAAAGAAAAAAATCAGTCCTTTATCAAAACTGCCCTTTTCTTGAGTGAAACCTTAAGGAGCAGAAATCCTACTGTCTATATATAACGTGTTTAATTAAAGTCCATGGTGAACGGGGCTGGCTGCATGTGGAGACAAGGAAAGAGAATGCCTGAAGGCAACTATGAGTCATTGGTATGATTTTGGCAGTGGCAGTTGTGTTGGACCCGATCCGTCGTCTGCTTCAGCAACTTTTCACTCGTGCCTATTTCGGGTTCTCGGCGCCTTGTGTGCTTTAAATATAGAGAAGGGATTAAAAGAGGGGGAAAAGGGGGGCAAATCCTTCACTGATATACAGATTCAGAATTCTTTGAGTCATAAAATGATGGAAAAATCACCAACAATGTTTGTGTCACATGACCTTCTTGGAATAACAAAGCTGTTATGCATAGCTTCGGCTTAAATTAGCCCTAGGCCATGAATCAAACCTCTAAAGATGGTCCCAATGTCAAAATACTGCACACACACCCATAAAAACAAGGCTGTTGGCCACAGCATGCAGAGAATCATGAGCAAGCATTAACAAAAAAGGATTCTCAGCCACATTTGAAAATGCAGACAGTGGAAAATGTCTGGTTAAATTTTCATCCTGCAGCCTGAGGCTGCTATTAAAACTGAATTGCATAACAACTGTAATTCAAAACAGCATACTGAAGTTGGACATATGTAGATGAGCATGCCCTCCTTCTCAAATCTTCCTTGCTTAATTGGTCAGTTCTTTTTTTATTTCACTGGTTAGGCAAATACTACAGTGAAGATATGGAGACATCTGTGGAGCCTTAAACATGAGGTTGAGAATTTTCTTTACTAACACTGGCCACACAATGCTGCAGTTTACACCCAAAAAGAAAAAAAACTCTGCCTGGCAGCAAGAGCTCCATGCAGGAAAAGAAAAGTGTGTCTCTCACAATCATGCACTGCTAGCAGTAAAAAAGCACTTTTTCTTTTCTAACCTGTAGCCCTTAGTGATCTTGTGATTATTATTGTATTAATATTATTTAAATGACTGTCCTCTTATTCTTCTGTTATGTCCTTGAGCGTTTTGACCTTGATAATATGAGTAAGGTTTTTTTAATGTACTAACTCCATCCTGTTAGTCTCATACTAACAGGATGGAGTGCTGTAATACCAAGCTAAGGCTCCGAAAGGTATTTTAGAGAAAGCCTTTTTGACATATATTAATTATGATTTTTAACACTGCTTTAAAACTCACACATCACTCCATTTTTTTTATTAGTCTATTTGTGTGTAACGCATACTCATTTTTGACAACTAGAACTACTATATATTCAAACATTAGTAACTAAGTTTGCTAATATACACCCACTATATGACAAGAGCTGTTTGCTAATGTTTGAACATAAATTTCCGTTGTTTTGGCTGATGAGTGGATTATGATGTAGAACAACACTTTTGAGTGACATTTATAAAATGTTCAATGATGTTAGAATCTTCATTAGTTCTGGCACAGACAACCACATTAGCATTAACTGCTAATAGATTCTCTGGTTGCCTGTTCCAGTGCTAACAAAGCCATTATGGCCCAATAAGCTCTGCTACTGAGCTACATGAGATGCTGAAACTACATGCAGAGACTGTGGCCATAAGAAGACACTTGTATTCAGCCTAAGCAGTGTGAGAGAGCTGTGACACCAAGCTTACATGTCCATAACATAAAGTTGATACTAGCAAACTGAGCTAGATCTGTAAGACCAAGCTAACATGTCAATAATGTGCAAGTCAGGTCTTTACGGTGACAAGCTAAGCAGATGCTAGGTTCAAGCTATATTCACTTGAGACATCTTGTACAGTGTCAGTAAACTGACATTGCGGATTCCAAAGTTGCCTTTAACAGGGGAAAAAAACTAAATGCAAAATCAGTACCCAAACAAACAGGCGCAGAGTCAAAATCCTGGCAAAAAAAGGGAAAAGAAACAGATAAAACTTGGAGAAAATTCTTTGAAAACAGGACAAACTGAGAGCCTAAAGGTGGAAAGGGATTACTGGGGACAGACTCAGGTATGCAAGTAGGACATGGTCAGATATCGGAAGTCCAGGACAGTGGTAGAAAGTATATTCAAATATTTACATTTTTATCTACAGGTTACTCAAAGTAATCATTAAGTTAATAGAAAATTATGAAAAAATAAAGCCAGAATGATAAACATGCAAAGCTTCCTTAATGAGGAGAGTATATATTTTAAGAACCAATAAATAATTGCAAAACTGAAATGTAATGGGAATTTTACAATAAATCACAAAGCCTTCATTTGAGCCCCTAATAAGCATTCAAGGGTGACACTCCTTATGCTGGATGAGGAAACGAGGTAGCGTGACAAAACCAAGGAAGCCATCCTACTTGGATCAGTACCACATGGGAACAATGAGAGTCTGCAATGAAATAAGAAACATTTATTAAACAGCAAAGGTAAATCTAAATGATTCACTCCTAGTCAAATTTGGTGGGGCAGCAGTAAAGGTAAACAGTGATGGCCATGCGAAATCAACCAAATCAATCAGTTGATTTAGACATTTTTTCTTTCAGTTTTTCTCGTAAAACCATTTTGAAACATTCATTAATTTGCAACTCATTTAAGATCTAATGCAGGTTTTCAATCAAATTGAAATCTGAGAATGATAAAGGGCCTCTTCTTTACCTTGAAGCAGTTTAAGGTTGATTGAAATGGAGGTTTTTAATCTTGTCCAACCTCTATCTGCACCTGGGGATTGGACACAGAATTGGAGATTGCGCATTACCTAAACATTTGGAATGATTGTGCAACTGGTCACTGTCACCTAGGGACTCTTTTACAACAGTGGACATGTAGCCACTGTAGCCAAACTCTTCTATTTTGTGCTTTCCCACTCATAGAATGAGCAGACAAAGTCAACAAGAGCAGCTGAATCGTTCTCTAGCTTCCAAAACCTTCTTAAAACTCATCTGTTCAGAGAGCATCTCCTCTTCTCACACTCTCTTGAAACTTGAATGAATCCTCATATTTTTAGTCACTTTGGATGAAATCATTTGCCAAATGATTGTAATGTAATGCAATGGATTTGTTAACACAGAGACAAATTTTTTCATGTAATCTAAGTTGTCCGAGCAAGGATTTGACACCAAAACATTTTTAAATGTTTGAGAACAGCGCTTGCCTCGGGGGTCCAGATGATATAACCTTCTCTCCTTGTACAGGAATGGGCTGTGAGAGTTGGGTGAAATCAAAATCCATGCAGAAGTCTAACAAACCCACAGGGGGACGACATGTGCCTTAGTAATGTACTACTGCTTCAATAAGATGGACGACACTAAAAAACATTTTAATAAGAAAACGAAGAGAGAAATCTAAAAAATAATACGTCTGTTTTACATGCTTCTTGGGATTTGACCATTCTGTATCCACATACTGTATGATGACACGACTGCCTTTACAGAGGTACCAGGGACACACTGGACTCAATGGAAACCAATGGAGTCTGTGTACAACTGTGGCATGGCGGCCCAAAAAAACCAGGATCGGAAGTCAGAATGAATTGGTGTCCTTAAAAAAGCATTAGCCAAATCAGTTACAGAGGGGTTGAGGGGTTTGGGGCTATTGAAGCTGTTTAGTGTGATGCAGAATCGTATACATGGTCCCATTAATTTTCTTAAGCTAGAAGAGGAGAACTCAGTGGTGAGGCACCATGTTCAATTAATGAAGTGATTATTTTAGCCTATCCTGGAAGGTTGGAGGTTGGATTTCTTCAAAGCTATTCGCATGCAAGTGTAAAATGTCCATTTGTCATATATGAACACACGGCAGCATGACACAGCAAATTCTTTCTCTGTCTTTAACCCATTCACCAAGTGAAGCAGGCAGCCAGGAGCACAGCACCTGGGTAGCCATGTGTGGGGGCAGTATCTTGCTCAAGGGAACCTGAGTAGTGCCGGTAGCAGTCCTGGAATTCACCCCCACAACCTTCTGATCACACTTCAAATTCAAAGTGGGAATTAATGTAGATGTGTAATGAATGTCAGTGGTTTCACTGCTATTGAGAATGCAGGTCATCAGGTCATTTTCATTTGAGATTACTTTGTGTGGGTTTTGTACTTTTTTTATTAGTTACTAACATTTCTCATGCTATCTGATATTATAACATAAGCTTATATGAGTGGTGGCGGCCTATAGGACCTATAGTGGGTAGGATACTTGTATCTGGACCAAGAGGCCATGGGTTCGAATCCTATCCTCTGTATACCACCACTGGGATCCTGAGCTCTTGCTCCAGGAAGACTGTCCCCTGTAGTTAGGGAGTGGAAGTCACTTTGGATTAAAGTGCCTGGCATGTGTAAGCATGTTTAATGGCAGTTGTTGGTATTTTTATGACACTGATTGTGTCATCTGTATGATTTCAGGTGTTATTTTGTCTAGAAATTGTAAAGATTGTCCAGACATTTATGTGTGTGGTTCATTCACAATAAAATCACAATGTCACCAAATCACTGCAGATCTTAAGAAGATATGCAAACTGTAATTTAGCTGTCCACTGAGTGATCAGGATTGGATTTGGGCTCTTCATGTAATCAGTACCAGTTGTTCCAAAGGACCGTTCAGTCTAAAAAAATACTAATTATGTGAATCAAACCAACTAACTGTCCAACATTAGACCCTCAGGGAGCGAAGACTTCAGACAGGCTCTTTTCTTCTGTATTCCATGTTTGGCCTATTTTTAATTTTATTGCTAAATCAGTTCAGTATATTTCTATTTAATTTATATAGCGTTATCACTAATGGGTTTAACTTGGACAATAAGTTGAACATAATAATCCACGATAATCATTAACAAATTACATATTTGTGGTACTTACAAGTAGGCAAACAACCTAGCTTACCTGAGGAAAACCACATAAGAATGAAAACACCAAAAGACAGTTATATTATAGCCAAATCTCCAAACATGATGAGGCTTTTCTTGGCCTCATTATACTTCTTTGATGCTCCGGAGGAGCGCAGCTGTCTAATCATTAGCTCTATCATCATGAGATTGAGATAATCTGCTTTAAATCTGCCTTCATTCTCCAAACCACTGAACTTTTGTAGTAGGTTGTGGCCTAGGGGTTAGGGATCAGTAGGCTGTGTGTTCGAATCCCTTGACAGCTAGTGTCATCACTGAGGTACCCTTGAGGAAGGTACCATCCCCAAATATTACCCTCTGGGCGCCCTACATTGGTCCCCCTGCTTCACTTGGGAACAGGTGAAATGCAGAGAAAGAATTTCTCTGGTCTTGCAGCTGCTATTACTGGCAAAATTTGGATTTCTTGTGCTCCCTGCACAATATGTCGACTGAGGGAATACATTATCTGTCATATTGTTGTTGTGTCATATTGTATTGTTTGTCTTACACTCTCTCCTGCGATGTTGCTGCCTACATTTAATGTATTCTAGTCGTGTTTCTGTTTATGTTCTTGTGTTGCACCATGGTCCCAGAGGAACATTGTTTCATTTCACTGTGGCTGAAATGAAAAGAAACCTCCTTGATTTGACTTGATTGAAGATGCCACAGCCACCCATGCCAGGGATTCCTAGACACTTTCCCACTGCCCATCTCTCTGGGTGGACAAGACGCAATCATTCAGTGCCATAATTAAATAGCAGGGACATCTGTTACCTGATGTAACTACATCATAGAGGAGAGTGTGATTAATGTAGGCCTAGTAGGCAAGTGGAAGTGAACATGACAAATTTTGGAAAAAATGTGTTTCTCAGTACAACATGAGATCATTAGCTTCCCTAATGCTGATCTTTCCTCTTTAGTCCAGTGTTGAATGGGCGAAGGTGTTCTTTTCAGATAAAAACTGCCTTTTTGCTCCAAGTGTATCAAGTATCTAATGACTAAAGCCCACTGAAATCTTAAGCAGGAGAAGTGTCAGATTAATGAGTCTTACATTTTTCCCATCCATTGCTAACCTTTTATACTGTGATTAAGTCAGCATGAGTGCGCCAGCCAAGATGGAGCAATTACACTCACGTTTCAGTGAGGCTGATCAATAAGAGTGTCATTTATCATTGCAGGCCACGGGAATACCTGTACGTCATTTCACCTGTAATCAGCTGTCTGTGGCCTCTGTAATTGATTCAGACCTCAATGCTGACATTTCTCTGGCTCATTAACAGGCTAATGGCAGCACAACACACCACTCACCTATTAATACACACGTCTTGGTTCATTTAGTTCACACAGTAAGGTAGAGTGGATTACCTTGGGACAGATGGGGGCTTGTGAAATGGAAGTGTTTTTCTCAGGAACAGAATCAGGTAAGAAGCCCTAAGGGTGGTCAGGATCGTGTCATTTGTGCACCTGGAAGACTTGCAGCATACTCCACACTTTACACTGTGGTCTCCAAGCCTGGACATCTCACTACCATTGAGCAAACAACAAGTTGGCTGATGCAACATCATCCATTTAATTGCAGAAAAAACATTCAGAAATTTCAGAAATGGCCTCTGGCCAACTGAGATGACCTGTAATGACCTGCACAGACGTGTCCACCCAAGACATCTTGGAAATATCGTTATGCTGAACCAGTTTTGTAAGAAAGAGGGGACAAAATCTGCTAAAAGGTGTCCTCGTAGATCAGACCATTGTTTAATTGCAAAATCAAGGTAATTCAGTTCTATGTAGTATATCCCTGTATCCTTTATAGAGGACATACTGTCATAAACAAATAAATAGCATGCTTTTATGTTTGTTTACATTTGTGAATTGAGTTATATATATATTAGTGCTGTCAAGCGATTCAAATTTTTGATCCCTGTCGCACTTTGTTTACTCAAAACTTGACTACATGCCTGCCAACTGTTGGCAGGG
>JBBKCR010000018.1:1818501-1862087 GCA_037577295.1 Ladigesia roloffi
CCAGTGCACTGAAGGTATCCGGATGCTGTTTGGCCAGAAATCGCAGTGCGCAGAGCATGGACACTAAACGCACTATATGGACGCCATATTGACTAGGGGAGGGACTTTTGACAGACTTCCAGAGGCAAATAATGGCCTCTAATATTTTTGTTTCATAATGATAATATAGTCAAGAAATTTCTGCATATCAAAAGCAGTTTTACCAGTGTTGTGAATTACATTTTATACTAATACGTATTGGAGAGATAGGCACAGACACAAACATTTGTATGCTGATTGTGCTTTTAATTGTCATACTATAATGTAATGTAATACACCGTACTCTAAGGTACTGTATTACACAAATGCAGGTTATAAAAAGTATTTAATTTGTGCAAATCATTGCTGGAGTCACTCCTGAAAAGGTAAGCACTATACCAGCGTGGTAGTTCACGTAGGTTACATACCATCTCATGTTCAGTCAATCAGAGTAGGATCCAGTGCCGATGTCGGACGCGACGTGGTTTCCACTGGCATTGTTGTAGGAGGTAAAAACAATACAATTACAAGGAAAATATTTGTACATGAAAACCAGCAGATATTTTCGCGCGCCGGAAAAAAACAAACACGTGTTTAGGCGTCACTTCCACTTAGTGCAAAATGTCTAGTGCGTGATATCGAACCACACTAACCCACGGCAGTGTGCACTAAAGGAGGAAGTGCGCACCTACACCTACATTGCAGTGCACTGAGCCTAGTGCGTGATTTCGGAAACACACTCAAGGTGAATGGACTCATGGTATAATATGAATGGAATATGATACAGTATGAACTTATTCATATACTTCATGAGCTAAGGAGCAGGTTAACTGGTTTAAACCCATAAAAGCTTTGAATTATTACATCCTAAACAAAAGGACCTGGTAGACGGGAGATGGAGGCAATACCATTGTCACAAAATGAGCTATTGCCAAAGGGGCAGGTATCTGAAAACATAAAGCCCCCTAATAAAAGATACTAGAAGAGATTCAGTCGGAGTTCCATCATGGTGAGATGCCTTGGAGGTAAACTCACTGCAAGGCTGGAATAGACCATGCCATATTATTCAGTAACTACACGGAAATAAATGCAAACATGCTCAATGAACAATGTGAACCTAAATCGGAAACCGCAATGTTATTCCAGCGTAAAACACATTATATCATTATTAAGGCGCATCTCTGAGCTAGCGTAGCATTTGCTGGTTGATAGGTGGGAGGAGGTGAAATAGGATATTAAACGTCAGTATTATTTTTCCCTGCTCACTGATGCACAGGGATATTATCAAAACTCCGAGGATGTTTTAGAGGTGGGCAAATACGTGACCATGATCTAACAAGGTAAAAAATGAATGCCTCATTTTGATTTCAGGTTGACTTTGAATCACTTGAGTGAGGAATGAAAGTATTGGCCATTAAATGCCAGTCAAATCAAATAATTTATTTTTAAAACAAATGTAATATTTTACTAAGTCAAATCTCACCTCAGATCAACCTTCACCCTTTCCCATTTCTTCACAGTGATATAAATTCCTTTATAGGAGTGATGAAATGGCTTCAATATTATACTAGTTCCATCACCTTGACTTTTTAATACTAGACAGTTCAATAACATTTAATGATTCAGAAGCTTCGCAGACGTATCTCCTATCTCATCGTACCTTTGGTGTGGCCTATGAAATTTCTTTTAATATCTAGGGTCTCGCTGAGATGGGGGACGCTTTGAAACACCGTTATACATGTGATGCACATATTGCTTTCGGCGTGGGCATTACCATTATTGTGGCCCCTTGATGTGAAGACACAAAGCTACTGATGGGTGCTGGACATGCCTTAATATAGGTAGCGATGCGGGGCTGCCTATTGATCTGAGGCTGCTTTAATCTTTCTGTTCGGCAGCTCTGTCTCCTCCCACAGCTCCTGCTCACCCCCTCAATGGAGATGTTAGTTCAGGTCTGAGCTCTTCAAAGAGTTCCCCGGCGACCACTGCCCTAGGGCGGTCACGCTGAGTCCCCCTTTGACAGCTAGTGTAGGAGTGGGGGGAGGGGTCCCTTTCCTCTCGTTGTATTGATTACACTGAAATCCTCAAGGCACGTTCCTATGGGGAACTTTGTGCGTGGCAGATGCACAAAGCGTCACAGTAAATAAATAATTAAGGGGGCTCTGCTTTGTATGTATACTCTTTCAGTTTTGAAGAGTAGAGTTTGTAGTGATCACTTGAGATAATGAGGCAATCACATATTTATATACACAGTAGTACCTAAGTAATTACAGTCACCTGACATCCAGCTTTGCAAATTGACATGATGCATAATGCATGAGCTCTAAAAGGGAAGCGGGGATTATCTTCCTCTGGGCTGTGGGAGACGTAGATAAATGAAGGTGCTTATTTCAGAGCACAGCAACCACAGGTGGGGACGTTCATCCCAGCAAGGCTCGACATTCTCGTATGGAAACTTTGTGTGGAAACAAAAATAAATTGCCATTATTTATCGGTTGCTATTGCTGAATCACTGCAGCACCAGATTAGAGGTTTCAAAGGTTTCTTACTGAAACACTTAAAAGGTTGGGGTGGTGCAATGACGTTTGATGATATATTACATCAGAATACATTTACTAAACCCCTGAATGGTTTAGGGAAACCTGTAAATAATCAGTTGTTACTGGAAAATCACCTAAACGTAACCAAATAACTGCATAGCAACAAGGAGCTGATTGGACATTATGATATTTTCACCTTTTTTTGTATTTTGCAGATTTGTCAGATTTTTGAACTTAGATTTTAGATTTTTTAATTTTTTAAGTATGGTCATTGTTCTTATCGTTTTTGGCTGTTTTTGATGTTTTTGCAGTAAACATAAAATATCTATTTTGAAGGTTCTTCCACTTTATGCATTTAGCTCTTTGATAATAGGAAATTTGTTTCAGTGCAAATATGTATTGATTACATAGCCAGGTGATTGGTCAACATTTTCAAAAAATGACTAATCCCACAATGCTACCAGTGCTGAAAGGGTGAAGGCTAGTAAACATTCCCTATGCATTAAATAGAATTTTATATGATATACAATTCAGAGTTCAGTAGGAAAAACCCCAAGAGCAAAAATAGTCCAAACAACAGGAGCAACCAAACAAGAGGGAACCAAATCCAAGAAGAATCCTGCCAAGAAGAACCCACTGCCATCAGAACAAATGACCTACCTCATGTTGTCATTTTGCACATTAGGTCACTTTGTATATTAATCTCCTTTGCGCATCAATCTACCTCATAATTTTCTGTTCCTTTGCACATTTCTTTCATTGTTATTGCACAACTGATATTTGTCCACATCTGCACACACTTACTCTTCACTTATCGTTTTCCATTTTAATCTCTTTTTATATATATATATATATATATAGTGTGTAACGGAGGGAGGGGTTGGGGCGTCCCAAACACAAATAAAAAAGTTTTTGTCCGAATACAGTATTCGTAAAAAACACGTTATTTGTGCCAACCCGAATACCGTATTGGTATTTGTCTTCACCCCTAATATATCTTCTTCCTCTTTTGGCTTTTCCCACAGCGAATCATCTGTCTCCACCTAGTCCTATCTTCTGCATCCTCTACCTTTACCCCTACACACACACACACACACATACAGTATATAATATATATATATATATATTTATATAGAAATGTAATTTCTTTTGTACACGACAATAAATGCTTTGACTCTTTTAATACTTGAAAAAGAGGAATCCATAATACAAAAACACGGGTCAGATAACACAGGGCAAATAAAAAATTCTCAGTAATGAAGGGTCTATTAATACTACCTGGAAGGCTAATATTCAGGTGATCCAGATCTTCGCCCTGTGGGCCTGTGAGGAACTATGGAAAGTTTATCTGGAGAGGGTTGTCCGGTTGTGCCTGACTCCTCAGGCTTTACAACATGAGGGAAGCTATTGCATCTTTTTAAACTGCTGCTAATATAATGTCATTTCTCAGTTCAATGCACTCAGGACAAAATGCTATCAACAATTCTTTTATGACATTGAACAGATGCCTATACTAGCTAACATCATGCTGGGTGAGGGTGCGGGAGGGAGGGCAATTTTACTCACCCAGAGAGAGCCAACTCGATTTGTGTTCTCTTGGGCTTTAGCCCATAGATGGGTGTGTGTACTTGCCATCTCCTGTTGTGCCCCTGGGGAGCCCATATAGAAGTCTTAAAATGCTTTTTTTATTTTGGCTGTTTGATGTTGATAAAGTTGCAGTCTGTTTTTTCTGCCATGATCTTTTTTTTTAAGATTTTGCCACTGGGGGATTCTCATTGCTCGCTAGCAGCTCAACACAGACTCAACTTTTCACACCGAGAGTTGTTAGTCAGGCTCTGCTTTTGTTTGATTCAGAACTATATGAATCAAAACTATCCCATTTAATATTGGAAGTGAATAGTGTGTGCACCCTGTAGTGGGCTGGTGCCCTGTCCAGAGTGAGTCCTTGTCTCAAGCCCATTGACTCCAGTATAGGCTCTGGGTACCTGTGACCCTAGTGTGGAAAAGTAAACAGTGTGAGTAAACAATGGATGCTGCATTTGGCTACACTTACTGTTGTGCTGGGGCATGATGGTGTCTTCAGGTATTTCATTCACTTGTATGTTGCCTAAATGCAGTACATCTCCATAGACTGAGAACAGGTCCTTATCTCTAGTACAGTAAAGTAGAATAACATGGGGTGGTGTTAGCTCAGTGGGTGGGACAGTTGCCTCTGGACCAAGAGGTCATGGGTTCGAATCCTACCTTCAGCACACCACCACTAGGTTCCTGAGTAAGACTGTTAACACCAAGTTGCTCCTAGGAGACTGCCCCCTGTAGTTAGAGAATGGAAGTCGCTTTGGATTCAAAGCGTCTGCCGTAAATGTAATGTTATTCCATAGAAAGCTTTATAATCCATTCTCTAAATTCTGATGCATAGTGTTGCCTTCAGGTTGTTGCAGTTTCCCTTTCTGTTTTGTTTGTGTTTTGTTTGCCTTTAAATACATCTCTTGTGTGGCAGGCCTTAGCTACTCATGTCTATACCTTTACTCGATTTCTTTAAATTTGTCCCCTGGGTCTGCAAGCATGACTTCACACCAGATTTTCTCTATTGTAAATGGTTAATGAGTTCCACAAATCTATTTGCTTTTCAGACCGGTACATACAAATCACGACATGGAATTTCCTTGGAGCAAAAAAAAGAAAAGAAAAGAAAAGGCAGTGTGAGAATGTAAACGAACATGCACTCATCAGTTCTGTCATCAATCCATATATAGAAAATGACAGATCCTCAATGAACTAACAGATGATGAGAAACAGAAGAATGCATGAAGTAGATCATTGTGTTCCATGTCAGATAGAGCAGGGGAACAGTTCTAGCCAACAAATGAACAAACACTGTGATGTTTGAAATGCCTCATGGATGAGTATGAATAGATAAAAAGATAATATGAACCAAAAACAGTATTGTAGTTCAAATCTAATCCTCTGAAATGTATTTACGATCATGGATATAGATTGCTTACAGAATGTTAGTGTAAAAGTGGATTCTAGCAAAGATCCCAGCTGCTGTAGAGCCTAAGCAGAGTTTGGGGATTTCTTTATACAGCTGAATCAGCTCCACTGTTAATTAGCAGGCTTTGTGGGTGGGAATCCCACCAACTGTCAAAACTGCTGCAAGCTTCACTCTATAATACCTAAGTGTCATTCCAAGTGGTTTGTTGTGAAATGCTCTGTTCTATAGAAACTTACAGAGTGAGACTCATTGTCTTTGGAAATGAGAGGAATCAAACAACCAAGTGTTTACTGACATAAAATGCTGCTTCACAGATGCACGACCACTGTCAATAAAAAGCTTGTATCTCCAATTCTGCAGCTTTTCAAGAGAAGCAAAATTCAGGAGGTCCTCAGGTTACAACAGTCTTGACATATGAGGTTTCATGTTCAGGATGCTTGCTCCCATAAAAATGTTAAAAAATTAAAACGGGATTGTTTCGCTGTACGCCGTTAATGTAATTACACTGTATAAGCAGAAAACACAGTAAAGCAGACTATGAGTGAGGGAGCTGGTGCCCCCAGTACACTTACCTACACCATGTTGGACAGTTAAAGGGGACATATTATGCAAAACTCACTTTAGTTATAACAGGGTTATGGACTACAAAACAACATTTTCATCAAGTTCTTTCCACAAAATCACTCTCACATAAAGAGATCTCTCCAGGTTCAGTCCCTTTCAAAATGAGCCGTTTAAGGGCTCTGTCACTTTTATGCAAATAAGCTGTTGCTGGCCATGTATCCATACCATGATAATGTTGCACGTTTACACATGAAACAGAAAAAGAATGCAAAATGTGAGTTTTGCATAATGTCTCCTTTAAAAGGGTTCATTTTTTGTCTTTTTTTCCTGTTAATACAGGACACAGCCTACAAGTACAGCTTTTACTGTGGCTCAGTTAAGGCTTTATGTTCTAGATATGGTTTAACAACTGCGTTAAGATCAGTAAATGATTCGTTTTGTTTTGACTTACTCCAAAAATCGGGTTGCATCGCTGTCATAGAAATGGATCTGTGTCGTAACTCGAGGATCTCCTGTACCTTCTTAACCCACAATATGGGACAATGTAGAACAGATTTCTGCCAAGTTTTTTGGATCATTTGTCACAGGACCTATTTCTAGTCCTATTTCGACCTATTTCTAGTCCTGATTCATTTGATTTGCTCGTCACAATCTTGTGGCACAATTTAAAGGTCAGTTGGTGTTTTGAAATTAGGCATCATGCCGCCTGTTTCCCGAGATCATGTTTTATGGTAGCTTTGATAAGATTTCGGGATTTGTCCTAAAACCTATTTTTTGGAGGTAGAGAGGTATATACAGGGTGTCATAAGGCTAAACGATATTACATATGAACTAAACAGTGTTGTGAGAGTATGTGTGAGTATGAATAAGCTATAAAAATAGCCCTAGAATTGTAGTGAAATTATTTGATTATTCAGTGACATAATGAATACCTTTAGTAAACATCGATCAAGGCTGAGAAGAACACAAGAGAAAAAAAAAGCACATTCCTGTGCAGTAGGGATCATTGTGAAGAAATGATAATGATATATGCATGCTAATACTGTACATTAAAGGAACACACTCTGCATGTGAATGAGCTCGGTGCGGTTATTCTTCTTTTGTTTTCATTTCAGCTGCACCCTTTTAATGTTGACTGTGACAAGGTGACACGTACAAACCAATGACTGTTCTCAAGCTATACACACTTCATTATAACCGGCTGGAGCTGCAATGAAGATAACATGGCGACAGGACTGTTTAATTCTCTGAGCCGCTATTTAGAGAGCTTAGTATGGATATTCCCAGACACACACACTGATGTTGATAAGCCCGTGCCTTCACAAAAGGGGAAAGCGCCAACCTAGCCATTCTCAGAGCTTATCTACCTAATTACACTCCGCACAATGGAGCGCAGATAAAGCTCCCTTTGATCGCGTCCCCAGCACCGCCTTGCGCTTCCTTCAAAATCTGTGAATAAACTTCGGATCATAACAGTCTTAAAAGCAGACCCACAGTCACAGAGGTTCATAAAAAATAAACGTCTGTCGGAGTCAAGCGGCCTTTCACTGGGTCAGTCCCAATCCGTCGCCTTTTCAGAAAACAAATTGGAAAATAAATTCCTAGCTTGGCCTAGATCAGGAACTTGTGATATGTCCCTGTAATTATTAGCTAAACGCACCTACTCCCTCTCTCTCTCTTTCTCCCTCTCTCTCTCTCGCTCTCTTTCACTCTCCACCACTCTTTCTCTCTCTCCCTCTCTTTCTCCCTCTCTCTGTCTGTCTGTCTCTCTCCCTCTCTCTTTCTCTGACACTGTCAGCCTCAAAGAAATCCTCATTTCACTTTCAGGTTCTATTATAGTGGACTGGCTTTTAAAACACGCCTCGACTTGTTAGGCTCTGTATAACAGATTAAATGAAACATAATGAGATTGGCCTTGTCACTGTTCTCTGGTGAAAGTAAATGAAGGGAAATCATAAGGTGCCAAGATGGTGTGGGATTATTGATTCTGGCTCTGTAGTCTGATTCTATCTGTTTTTAAAGTGATGATGACAGAAATGCATAGATCCATTTCTCCAGGGGGTGCCCAGATCCAGTCGTGGAAGACCAGTGTCCAGCTCGAGAGTATGTTGTTTTCCTGCCCCCTGATACAGACTTTGCATGTACAGCCCTGAAAAAAACAAGAGAGCACTGCATTAACGTTCAGTTTCTCAGGTTTTGTCTTTTCCAATTGCAAGTATTAAACTGGGCATCTTTGCCTCAGTTTTTAAAAACTGCTGACATTATTTCTCCTAATTTCCAAATAAAAACATTGTTCCTTAAAGCATACTTTGAAAGAAAAAGACAATATATTCAAATATAAGAGTTTACAGGACTTGAATCATTGAAAGAAAACAATTGTCTGGTTCAGTTGAATAAAAATGGCAATAATTGCCTTTGACAAACTTTTAGTAGTGTTTTACTAGCCACTGGTCTCATTGTAAGAGGAGAGTGTTGATTACCGCAGTGTATTTATACTTCTCCTCATTAAATAAGATGTGATTCAGGTGATCACTATTCAGCACCTCTTAAAGCAGAATAAGGTGCTTGTGTAAGAATTTACCACTGGCATGAAATGGTTGTCATTACTCATAGAGATGCAGATTTTAAAATAAACTGCAGTGGTTTATTTTGTTGTGTATGTGGTTAGGAAACAGGCACAAACAGTTAGTTATTTTTTCATTTGTTCTTTTAAAGGCTCGTCATGTATTCAGGTGCCCTTTTCCACAATTGGCTGCCTTTTCCCTTTCACTGTTTGTAACTTTTACCATGAAATACTTTTACATCTTGGTCCATTATACCAACAAAATGAATTTGTGGATCTGGGTCACAACTGGTTTAAACTAGAATGGGTTAAAGTCCAGATGACCTGTTGTGCAACAAGGAACCCAACTTCCAGTTTCCGGCCGGAGTCCTCACTCTAATTCGACCGGGAGCACAGTGTATCACTCAAATGTCATTCAAATATGTGTGTGTCAACTGAGTATAGGACTTTAATAGGCCCGGGCTGTTTGCCCTTCTGACCCCCTTCTTTTCTCCCCCCACCAGCTGTGTTTGAGGTGGCGGTCCGGCCCCCTGTTCCAACTCAGCCTTTCTCTTTACACCAGGGTGGCGGTTGCCAGATCAATGTAAATGCAATGCGTCTCGTGTTCCTACTGTTGACTTGAATAAGACACCAACCCCCAAGCAGTACTGAAGAAAGTATTTAAAATTAAAGTGCATGTTCTGTGCACGCAGTACAATTAAGTGCGGAGTGGAACTATTTGGTTTTACAAAAGTTTGGAAAAGTCCCTGGTCCTGGAGTGAACGTCTACATTATCTGTCCAGTAGCAGGGTTCGTAGGCGTGTCAGAGCCGGGAAATCCTCAGAACATGCTGGACTGCAGCCTCCACTCACTCCAGCATTTATTGCAAGAATGGCCTCTTATTGTGAAACGTGTTTTATGAAATACCTCATGGTGTCCAAATTTGTCCAAACTTCTGCACGATTCAGTCATTAAGATGTAAATGTCAGTCGAAGCGGTTCGGTGTGAAATGCTTCGTTCTGTTAAAAGCTTACAAAGTGGAACCAGACATCCAAGTGTTCAATGCCTCTAAATGCCATCTCCCATTGTGTTGAATATGCTGCCTAATGCCTGAGGCAGGGGTTTATGATCATTTTAAGATGTTTGCCTTTGTTCAAAAACTTTTCACTAATTAGCTAGCACTTTTGAAATAAAAAAAGTGGAATTCACCTTCAAAATTGTAACATCCATCTGTTTCCATTATCACAATACAATGGCCCATATGTAGAACCTCAGCCTTAAGCTGTGCCACAGTACTGTGTTTTACTTCCCTTGCATCCTTAACACATTATATGGCTGCATCTCTTAATTATATATAGTTTGGAACACACTTCTTAATTGTTGAATTCTGGTGGCCCCTTATTTTCAGTGAAGATCAACGCCATGCTTCCAACTTTGTGGACGCAGTTTGAGGAAGAACCATCTCTATTCCTGCATGACTGTCCCAGTGCACAAAGATAGCTCCATAAAGAGATGGCTGGATGAGTTCAGTGTAGAAGAACTTGAATGTCCCACACAGCACTGAGTCCCAATGTCAACCTCATCCAACACCTTCGTGATGACCTGGAAAGGCCAGGCCTTCTCATCCAACATCAGTGACTGACCTCATAAGATGATCATCCCTTACTAGTCCCACAAGTGCGAATTGTGCATTGTTAAGGCAGTGAACAGTACAAAGAAGAAAGAGCAGCATAACCAATACAAGGCGCTATACAACATTGCGCTATACGATTAAAACGAATATTAATGCTCTGTAGAATTAATAGGCACAAATTCCAGACGAAACACTCCAAAATCTTGTCCAAAGTCTCCCAGTACGAGTGAAAAGTGGGGACCAACTCCATATTACAGTCTATTAATTTAAATGCAGTGTCATCATAGTACCCGTTGTGCGTTGCTGGGATGGTCCGGCGTCCCAATACTTTTGTCCATGTAGTGTATGATGAGCTGTGTGGGGGCAGGCTGTGGTGTGGTGTGTTTGGGGGTCTGAGGAGGCGTCACACTGCGCCCATCATTAGATTTCACACTTTCTAACAACTGAGCCATTTCCCACCAACGAGGGAGGAAACGAGCCGGCGCGGTCGCGGCTCCTTCGTGGATCTTCTCCAAAGTCTAAGAGCCTCACAGGAGCGAAGAGGATAGACCTGAACATGAAGGAAAGGTTGGAGTTGAAGGAGCCTGTCCGATCTTTCTCACCGTGAGGACAGAGACCGCTTCACCCGAGCTCTGGACCAGAACCAGACCAGTCCGCTGAACTACCAGACACTCTCATCTCAGGGGAAGGGGGGAGAAATCACTTTCTTTCTTCACTCTGCTTATCTCGGGGCAGATCACGAGAAGAAGACGCGATGAGGGGACGACGGCAGTATTTCCCCCCGAGCTAACCGCACCAGTTTCGGATTATTGATCCTCCGCGGCTCTATCTTTTCTCCAACACCGGCGTGCCACTGCAACTTACTGAAGACCTCCATGTATCTCAAAAGGTCTGTTTTCCTTCTTTTTTACTCAACATTACAACTCAGATACAAGTCCTCTTTTTGGTTAGCGATATTCAAAAGCTTGCCAATATTTGCGCAGAATGGAGCTATTTTTACTAACAGACTGTCTAATTACGCACCGAACCTCTCCAAAATACGCGTAGGACGTTTAAACGAGAAAATGTGCCCACCCTGTCTCAAATTGCGTCCAATTTGTCTCCATCTACTTGAATTGCACTTTCACATCAGTCAAATAAACCACAATTATAATCATAATAAACCATAATTATGCAGGGTTCTCAAATATGATTGTCTCTATAATACATTTTTTGAAGGATCGTTTTTCCATTGCGTGGCGTTTTCATTTCGGAAGCTCCTACATCAGATGGCATTGATGGTGATGTTAATGAGTGTGATCTGGCTATTGCAGACTAAATATATGACGAATGAAAATTATTAGTTTCATTGCTGAGGTGTTAGAATGTCTCACCAGGTTCGTCCTGAGAGGCTGCCCGGCCAGAAACCTGTCCCGTGTCGACGGGCCCCTGTTTGAAATGTTTTACGCCACTGGAAAGGTAAAACGGGGTCATATGTGGGCAGCATAAATTAATAGAAAGTTGTGCTGATCGTTACTGGGTCCATGTGCATTAGACATTTCATCTCCTCGACCACTCTCTCCTACAGTACAAGCGCCATCTATTGGGCGTTTTGAAAAAAGTTCCGTCCAAAATATTCAAAATTGGGAGATTTCGGCGGCGCTTTGGTTTCATATCACTGCCTATTTTGTTTCTAATTCCTCATTTTTTATGGTGTCTGACGGGCCACTCTCGGACCAGACCCTGAAAGCATGTTCTGCACTATGCATGGGTGAAAGGAATCGACAGTCGCGGTGGCTTTAAGAAAACCCTCGTTTTCCAACACTCTACTCATTTTTGTGCCTCCACTTTAGAACACACGGAAGACAGAGGCACATTACAGTCTTCTAGTCTATGTGTAAACTCCAGATTAGTACCGCTGTTGTCTAGTTAATCATTTAAAACCTACGAGACAAACAACAAAACAATTCATTTCAAAGAACTTTATTTGTCCCCGAGGGGCAATTTAAAAGGCACAGTGGAGCAGCGCACACATATGACAATAGTAACATTTGAAACACACACACAAAACAGAAACAGCGCTTAACCTGATGACCTCCGTCTTCTCGGCTTTATTAAATGGGGTCCTGAGTGATTTATTTCGTGCAGTCAGTCTATTCTTTGACTTAGATATGATCAGGGAGTTGAAGAAACAATATTAAAAACAGAGCGCTGTTAATCTAAATCCTTTAAACTGTGCTGACGGAGAGATTGATGACCAGACTCAGACCCCTTTTCAAAATTGTAATGTGGCCTAATATCTGATTGGTTAGAAGGTTTTCACAAAACAAGTGCATGTGTGTGTTGGAAAATGAATGTGGACATGAGCTGAAAGCTGATGTCTGTGTTGAGGATGTATCTGGGGCACCTATAAGCACACCAGTGCGTGCAAATGCATTACATGGTTTAATTAGTGCAAAATCTGGACTTTTGCACAGTGAAAGAAAGCAGAGTGCATAGATGAGTCATCTTGCTCTTTTACAATAAATTACATTCATTTGGCAGAGGCTTTTATCCAAAACGAATACAACTAACTATATGAGCCACCTCAGAACATTTTGAATAAAAACACAACCCACGCTGAAGGTTTTATACCTGCGTGCTTGTAATACAGTTTTTATACTGGAAGCAAAGGACTGACTATAAATTATTGTCTACCCCCAGTACATTTAATGCTTGAATGTGGCAGAATGGGCAGAATGTGCTCTGTGGGAAGGATTCTGCCATTTGTTTACAGGTGTTCCTTTAAACATCTTGAGGATGTGACGATGCAGCATTATTAATTATTGATGATGTCACAGTTCAGCTCACAGCATTTTCACTAAAGGTGTACCTACAATACATTAAATAATAATATGATACACCAAAAAAGTACAAAAAAGTCAAATAAATCCTGTGCAGAATGGACCGGCTGGTGGTCACCATTGCTACTTGTTTGTGTGAAATGAATTCTGCTCAATTTGACTGTCTAAGTTATTGATTAAAGCCATAAATCGAGTACATGTTTGCAGACTTGATCTGTGTTTTGGCCAGATGTGAACATTGAAATTGCATTAGTGATGTGCAACAAATCCATGAGAACTCAAGTACAAAAAAAACACCCTGTGTGTGAGAATATGTGCCCTCCTTGAGGTCTTACATCAAATCATCTCAATATATAGATCCTGCTTGCCCTATGAGCAGTATTTGAACACTGGTGACATAATTTGAGAAGTCTACCACTATGATTGCCATCATAAATGAGTAATATATGTGTAATACATTCTCATTATACTATAAAAGTAACAATCTCCATGTAGGTGATTATTCTCTTTATTGTATGATTGTTATTAGTAGTAGTAGTAATATACTTTAGTTTTTCAAGATAACAGAGTGACACTTTAACATTCATGTATGTCATGGTGTAGTGTGCTGTACCGGCCGATCTGTAGTGGAAAATTACTTAAGCCTAGTCATGTAGGTTATTATGTCATAATAACACAATAACACACAGTTCGTAGTGAAATAAAACATTGTGTCTCCAGGACCTTGGTACAACACAATACCACAAATGCAGACAGGAAGATACAGAGTGCCAAAAATACCCCAACCAGACAAGGCAACATTTAGTGCAGACAAAAACAGCGACAGTACAAGTCTGTATTAATACAGTATTATGACACATATGACAAATACTGCTTTCTAGCAGCAGAGAGTTACATGTGCAAAAAATCAGAGCAGTTACGTGTGAAAAAAACATAGGTGGACATAAATAATTATATTTATAATATAGAAGCAGCAGAGTGAACATGTTCAGGATGATGCCTGGACCTCTGTGGTCTGTATGCAGAGCAGGTTTTCCCACCGGCTCTCGGTAAAAAGTGAAGTTAGCACGCTGGAGAGAAGCAGGGTGGTCATTTGAGACTGCAGGGGCTAGAGGGGGGCGGTGAGAAGCTCATTGGCTCTGCTGGAGCTGTAGGCTGAGCTCTCTTTTATACCTCGCTCTGGAATTCAGAGGCGCGAGGAGAGGCGAGGAGCTCGAGACCGGAGTCGAGCTGCGCTTTCTCAAGACGGAGGCATGTTTCCAGAGAGCAGGATTTCTGCAGCAGAGAGTAAAAGCCCTATGATCAGAACACTAACTGGCCTGCTCTGGCCTTGCTGTGTGTGAGCAGGGAGAGGAGAGCAGCTCTGCCCCGTGCTGGATGGATGGTTATGGGGAAAGGAGCGCAAGCCTCGGTCCTGGACGTGGCCAAGATCCTCTTCGTCTTTCTCCACTTCTGCCCTTCTGGTGAGTAACTTATCGTCCTTCATACTTTCAAAAGTGCAACCACATTTGCTTGATAGTCAGTTGTGAAAAGTTTCTGGCTCCATCTCGTTTTTGGATTGTTAGTTGCGGCTTCAGTCCTCTAGGTGTGAAACAAACTTGCACAATATGGACAATAGTATAGGGACGCACCTCTTAATTTTTTAATTCAGATGCCCCCTTACTTGCAGTGTAAGACAATCTTAATTCTCCAACATAACAAGACCATTATGCTTCCAACTTTGTGGAAACAGTTTGGGAAGGCTATTTTCTACACCAGCATGACAGTTTCCCAGTGCACAAAGCAAGCCCTATAAAGACGTGGTTGGAGTGTTTGTTGTGGAGGAACGACTGGCATGGAGATTGCGAGCCAGGATTTCTGTCCATTATCAGTGCTTAACCTCATAAATGCTCTACAGAATGAATGGGCACAAATTCCGAGAGAAACGACAAAATATTGTGGAAAGCCATCGAAGAAGAGTGGGAGCTCTTACAGCTGCAAGGGGAGGGACTTAATATTAAAGTCTGTTTGAATACAGTGTCATTAATATGTGGGATGAGCAAGCGTCCAAATACTTTTGTCCATATCGTGTGTTTCAAATGCTTATTTGGCGAAATTTGCCAAGACTAAGAGTCTAAAGATGTGTCATGCGTGAGAGGGACATTCAGAAAACAAGCACTAGCTTGTACGAGGGTGCACACGACCTTGTCCGTAATTCAAAACTCAGACGCGTCAATTTGTGTAACTAATATTTTACGAGTTTTAGCTGTTTGTAAATGATCCCCAGGGCCTGGTTTTGAATATTTAAAGCTTTTCATGTATTTTAAGTGAGAGCGCTGTGCTCTCTGGGGCATTCCTCCACAGGCGAGATGCTGTTGTGTTTGGGGGAGGGTTGGAAAGAATACTTCCCTCGATCCTCTGGATATTTTACTGTTTTTACACACTCCAGTATGGTTTAAACAAATTGAGGATCCTCACAGTTTGGTTTAGCTGCAACACGTGTTAAAACCTGCAGTTTCTTTTTATGTGCATCATGTCGTTTTCTGTGTAGGTGCTAAAATACTGAAGGCAAAATCTTACGTGCTATCGATTTACTAGCTATGTACCGTGACGCGGTTTTTTGTGTAGGTGCTAAACCATTATGTGCAATAGACTTACCATGTGAAATATCACTGCATATGTATATACACTTACAATATAGCTATATACTTGCAAAAACATACTAACTACCATTAGTGTCAGTAGTAATTTACTTAACAGTAAGTTATTTAAAGTATATATAGTATATATATATATTCGTTATATAGTATATATACCCAGCATTTGTTTATATCATAGTGAGTTTCATATTTAGCTATTTAACTGAATTTATTTAGACAATATTTTTTATATTTCTTCTCTCTGTGTGTCTTTCCTCCAGGATCAATAATGTGTTCTGTTTTTGATTAGAAACTGTTGGTGTGAGTGGAGGAGGGGGACAGTGCTGCATGTTTAATCTGCTTTCACACCTTATCACACCTCCTATCATGCTGGTTAACACCAAACAAAAAGGCTTTCACACAAGAGATAGTCGTTGACGTTTGAGATTACTTTATTGCTTTATATCAGATGGGTGATAAATAGCTTTTGTTCCAGAGGAGGTGGGAGGTGAGGACTGTGTGGTGGTGGGAGGTGGTATATATATTTAAATACCTTTAAAATCCACCTTAAATTAAAATCAGCCATCTTCTTTTTGAGAATGACACAGAAAGTGAAAAGTGTTCTTAAATGCAGCACTTATTTAGGCTGCTGTTGATGAAAAATTAGTGTAAAGGGAAAGTGTCCCACTACCATTTCAGCAAAAAAAAACCACCACCATCTTAACAACGAGTAGTCGACTCTTGTGGCAGGCCTTGTAATCCAATACATGTTTGAAATTGCATTTGCCTTTGATTACAGGCCTTTTTTGTGCAGTGGACAGGTGGCTATCTTATATCCAGTTTGACCTGTGGAATGGTTAGAGCTTCTCTCTGTTCCGCCCTCTGGTCTTGGAGCCAGTTTCTCTCTAGAGATCCTGTTTCTTTAAGGGAGCCATCGTTACCCCCCTCTTCCCTGCTGGCCTGCACGCCTGATGAAACTCTACCTAATCCCTTTACATAGGGCTAATTTATGACTCTGCTGGTCTCTTCTGAATGGCAAATTATATTGTCTTCATTCAGAGCCCTAAAACCACCCCCCTACACACACACACACACATCCAAGCCTATGCCCCCTTCTGTTAAGCCCAGCAGTGAATTCTTTGAGAGGTGCATTTGTCCTCCCTTTTCTAAGGGGGAGGTGACTGACACCCACTGTGTTTTTACTCACAAAGCCCCCCTGTAAATCTGCTTAGCAATGCAAAAGAAGGAAAGCTGTGGTGTGAATGTGTGTCAGTGTGCAGTAAGACGATCAGCCCCCACAGCCAGTCCACTTCGAGTCCTGTTCGTTTAAGTTGCATGTTACACACGCCGAACACACACTCAGGATGCTGCATCAATAATTCACATCAAGTAAAATGTTAGTGTTGCAGCACAGTGCCTGCTCTCTCTGTTTTGATTCACTCCTCAGGTTGGTGAAGTTGCAAAGGATGACTGAGGGTTGCAGTACTATCAGTGTTATCAGTTTCCGTAGATTTTGCATTAGATGTTGCAACACGGTCCTGGAGGAACGTTGTTTTCATTTTTACTATGTACAGCTGGTGGCCTAGTAGTTAGGGTGCTTGTATGACAGAGCTATCAATTAACTTATATGGAAATGACAATAAAAACCTACTAGACTTGATATTAAAATAAACGTATTGTCGCTGTCGGGCTGAAACCTCATACGTCCATAATGGCTAAGATTCTGAAAATTCAATAAAACATATATATGCTAACCAAATGAACAAAATTGAAAATATTTTCAAGAGACCAGAGTGGAGACTGACCAATAATATCAATTTATGAAACAAAACACCAACAAAGTGGAGCCAGACAGCAATGATATATAGGAATAGTTTTCCTGGTGTGTGTGTGTAATCAGAGTTTGTAGGATTTCAGATATTTTTCATGTCACTGATTTATTGATGAATTCATCGCACATGTTTAGCCTGCTAATGTTGTTTTAAAGGCAGGCGACGCTGGACTGATAATGTGTGTAATAAATTGCACTTACGCTTGATGGTTGTTGGCAGCACTATGAGTCCAGGAGGCCCTCTCTCACTGGAATGTTTGCTTTTTTCACCACGTTCAGTTCTGCAGCTGTGTGATGTGTATAATTCGTTCAGAAACTGCAAAATGCAGCTTTAAGACATTGTAACATGGTCAGGACAGAAAATATGTTCCAAGAATCTGAATAGGGATTAAAAAGTGTCTGCAGTGAACCAGAAGAATATTCTAAAAATGTTTTTTTAAGAATCAAAAGTTTTATTTGAGAAATTATCTAGCACATGTGCTCAACAGGAAGACCTGGCATGTTCTAGAGACCACAATTCATCACCAAGGTCTTCAGTAGAGTTCCTCCACACTTGTGGTAAAGATGGCACCCTGTCAGTGTCGTGTTTAAAGTTATTAAGGTCTTCATTGTGACCCCTTCCTCTGTTAATATTTGTCTATTGGGATTGCTTGGCTCTGTGCTTTATTTTACATTTATGTCACCAGTGGGAGTGTCTGAAACCCCTAAACTTTTAATTAGGAGAGGTGTCTACATAATACTTACGGTATGACAGTGTCAACTTCTTTTTTGTTGGCAGTTTATTAAAATATATATAAATATATATAAATAAATATATATAAATATTAAATATAAATAATACTAGTAATTCATTTAAGTATGGACTAATTTCTGAATCAAACAAAACTGGCCGATTTGAAAAAGCACGGGACGTTGTTTTTATTCTACATTGACTTAAACAGTACCTACAGTCACATTTGTATTTAGTGTGTTGATTTCATGGTTCTACCTGATTTCATGGTTATAACTGCTTAGTTGAATTTGTTTAACCAACCTAAACGTGTTTATTCATCCATCCCTAGGCTCCTAAGACAGTATTGACTGTTCGTAAAGATATATTACGTTTGTGGCATTTGGCAGGTACTCGAATGCAGAACAATTTCCAGTCTAATTATGTTACGAAGTAGCGTGTAGTCTATTCCAGAGAGGCTTATTAGTAGAGCAAGATGAGATTTGCATGGGCAAGGAATCAAACCCCTGTCTTCTGGGCGAGGTGCAGGGATCTAACCTGCTATTCTAAAACATAACCTACTGTCATCACCACTGTTTCAACTCTACCTACACGTCTGAACAAATTCTCGAAATGATCCGGTGATTTAATGCTTGTAGAGACATGGTGTGTCTTCCCTGATAACGGATTGCAGTGGTTAAGACTGTAGCCCTCCACCCAGTCATTTCCCACTCTATAAACCATCTTCACACTATTTTAGTTTATGTATCACAATTAGACTGTAAGCCAATCTGGAAAAGAGTGTCTATCAATTGCTGTAAACGTAAACACAACTGTGGTCCCACTTCAAAAAATCTAATATTTTAGTGTCAATCTAATATTGGATTAAACTGCATCAACAAAAGAACCTGATTGAGCATGACTACTAAACCCCTGAAAATCCTGCTGGGTCATGCTGCCTTGATATTTCTTTTAAATGTGGCTCGTTTTTTTTTAATGTGTATGTGTGCTTCTACAGAGGTTGTGACTGTTGAACTTTGTGTACATATGTTAATGTTATTTTTTTTTCTTCCCTTTAAATGCGCATTTGTTTATTCTTTTACTTGTGTATTTGTTTTTATTGTTTTGAGAAATTCATGACACAATCCCTTGAAGACTTACCATTCAGTGATTGTATTTCTGGAAAGCACATTGTACATTTATCCTGCCAAGACTGAATAAACAGAAATTTTTTTTTATAAAAATAAAAAAATGGTGGCTAAGCCCAAATCAGAAAACAGATAGGAGTACAGATCTTAATGCTCATGTTCTCTCGGTCTCTCCCGCAGTTACTCTACAGTGTAAGATCCTGAAGTGTAACTCGGAGTTCTGGGCGTCCACCCCAAGCTCAGGGCCGAAGGAGGAGTTCTGCACGGCTCTGCGCGCCTACAGCAGCTGTGTCCGCCGCACGGCCCGCACCTGCCGGGGCGACCTGGCCTACCACTCCGCCCAGCATGGCATCGAGGACCTGATGACTCAGCACAACTGCTCTAAGGAGGGTCCCACCGCTCCACCCCGCGCTCGGACTCCCCCACCCCCGGCGCCGCCCCTGCCACCCCAGACCGACCCCCCGGTGCCCTCGGACGGCCCTGAGGTGTGCCACTATGAGCGCAGCCTCCCACGCAACGCCGCGCCACCCAACTACACACACTGCGGCTTCTTTGGAGACCCACACCTGCGCACCTTCAATGATGATTTCCAGACATGCAAGGTGGAGGGTGCATGGCCACTCATCCACAACAAGTATCTGTCTGTGCAGGTCACGAACACACCAGTGCTGCCCGGTTCTGCAGCCACTGCCACCAGTAAGGTGAGTGTGGCCACCCCAACTGAAAAGTGTTAAAAAAAAAAACAGTAATACTAAAAATAAGTGGTCTGTTTACTATGACATATTACTCAGAAAACCAAAAAGAACACAGCTGTGACAGCAGTAGGACCTGCCTTAAATCTATAAGAACACGAGCGGCATGGATGCGTGACAGAATTGCAACAAATGGTCAATTGTCATGCTACGGCAAAACAGCTGTTTAAAGGAAAGTTCTCCCAGTTTGTGTCGATGCTTGAGGAGACTTCATGCTGAGCTTCGTTTGGTGTTCCTATGTCACGTAGATCCAAAGTTAGTGTAATTTAAATAACGTAATTAATACCAGTACTGGGGTTTTACAAACGGCATCAAACACACAAATGCGCATGAAAAACTAAAATGTTCAATGTTGTTATTGTAAGTCTTAGAAAAGGAGAAAAAACACAAGATCTTATAACCAGTGTGAAATTTCAGGATATGGAGTCCGAACAAAAGTGCAGGTTTTGGTCTGTTTTTATTTGTTAAAAATAGGTTTCAGGAGGGCTGATGTCCTATTTAATGGACAGCGGTAGGTTGTGCCATGTCAGAAAGTACATAAAGCGAACATCAACAAGATGTGAGATGATTTTGGCAGGTAAACGGCAGTTTCAAATTTCCATTGCTGATTAGTTGCAGTCTATAAGCTTGAGTAATAAACTAAATTTAGCAAACTTTAGACACCAGACTTATCTTGTCGGATCAACCAAGCAGAACATTTACAATTATTATTAAATGGGAGACATCGGTTTCATGGCTATTTCTAGCTTTTGCCTCAGCGTTCTTGCATTTGCTTGTCTCTTTACTAGCTAATTCATTGTAAAAACAAATAAAATACAAATAAGAAACAAACTATGACTATTAAAACCTCAGTGCACACCTTTTAAAGAATGATTCTACCCTCCTTGCCTTCGTGCAGCACAAGGTTTTCACAGTCGCTGCTAGACTTTTAGCCGTTAGTCAGTTCAGTGTTATGAATGAGGCTTGGTTTGAGAAGCAGACTGGGCTTGTGAGCACAGAGTCTGGATAATATTTGGATATGTTCCCCAGCAGATGAAGCGGCAATAAACAGAACAATTGATGGGGTATTAAAAAAAGAAGCCTTTTTTTAATAGAAGGGAATGCCAACAGCAAAAGAGCAGAACCGTTTCTTTCTTGTAACTTTTTCAGGTTTCTATATCTGTGGTGGCCCTCACTGTTGTTTGCATGTGCATTAAGTGCCTTGTTGTTTCAACTAAGTGCTCAGTCCGTGCAGGAAACTGCAGATATTTTCTCCGCATTAGCAGGCCCCCATACCTCATAAATTATCATTGTTTTGCTTTACGGTACATTGGACGGGGGCGTGGAGCCGCTTCGGACTCGGCCAGCTGGAGGGCCTTGAGGTGAAAGCACAGAACCGGGAGTCGTCTGTGTGTTTTTGCCCGTGGCTAATTCATTTAGTTTGCATGCCTCCCGACTCCAGCAACTGCAGCTGGAATCGTGCGACCACTGGCCGCTTCGCTCCCGACTTGTCCCTTGTATGACTTGTTGTATTAGCAAGAGGGGCAGGAAGGGGAAGCACCAGAGAATTTTTTTTTTTGGCTGGGACCACATTTAAAAACAGACCAATTTTCCATCATCAAGATTCGCTAATGATGCACCATTAAGTAGATTGGCCACAGCTTTCTTTCTTTTTTTTGAAGGAGAATACAGGGGAAGGGGTCGGGATAATGATATTTGTGTTAAGTTGTACTCTGGAAACAAATGGCCTGTTAGAAGGCTTCTCAACCTTTGACAAAAGGGAAAACAATACAGTGGGCAGATGCCACCTGTGCAAACAAGGACCGTGCTGTTTATTGATGGGCCCCTTTTGCTTCAAACAGCTTCCTGCTGCAGTCTGGACAACTGGCCCAGGCCAAAGACTCACAGGGTGATTGCAGGGTGATTTGCTCGTTACTCTCACCATTCCCAACCCCCGCCGCCCCAACCTCTCCTCTCACACACACACAAAATCTGCAGTCCTGAGGTCACAATTTGACAACAGGCCGCTGGCCCTCTAATGAAAGCAATGCTAAGCAGAGCCAGAGTCAGGACCAGCCCTCCCTAATTAGCCCCAGTGCAGGCTGGGTGCTTTTCTAGCCTGGCACGAGTCCACCCCTGGAACTGAATCTGGGGTTCACAGGCCGGCCCCTAGCGTCATGAATGGATCGCCTTTGTGTCTGCACACTGAAGCCTGCTGTAACACAGACTGAGAGCTGTGTTTCTCCCAAGTGCGTTTACATTGGGCCCCCCCCCCCCTCCGCATTTCGAGCAGCAGCTGAAATGTGACATTACAGAGACGCTTGGAGGACTGCAAGCATATACGCTTCACAAGCTGGCGCTTTAATTTGAGCCACAGCACAAAGACAAGCCTGAGTTACAGCCAGGCTCCCATCTCTGGCCTTATGCAACAGGGCGTTAAAAAGGGTCGCGAAGTCTCGCTTCGGGTTAGTTCACTGCTAGTGCCAACTTGATGCATCTGAAAAGGGAGTCGAGAAACCACAAGAGTAATTGAAAAGTTACTGTTTGACCGCACTGCTTATATTTTAGCCCACTATATTGCTCTGTTCTGTGAAACACCTACACAATATTTGTGCAACTGTTTTGCACAACATCTAGTGATTGAGTGACTATACATTACATTTGCAGTCTTCCATTTGCATGTCACCCTTTTTCTTATGCATTATGGATTCATGTCTTGGGGCTGTAAATGTTAATACATATGAATTACTCATGTCTTTGGGTACATATTAAAACCTTCTTTTCTACTGATGTTCTAAAATAACTTAGGTTAACTCATTCTCAGAGTCTATGCCCAGTTGTGTTGATCAGTAAAGTTCATTAATCACTTAATTCCCTTTCCAAATGATCCGCTGACATTTTCTGTTCCTCCTTTTATCACAGCTGACAATTATCTTCAAGAACTTCCAGGAATGCGTGGATCAGAAGATGTATCACGCGGAGACGGACGAACTTCCGGCAGCGTTCGCCGATGGCTCAAAAAACGGTGGCGACCGGCACGGGGCCAACACCCTTCGCGTGGTGGAGAAGGTTCCTGGTCAACACGTGGAGATCCAGGCGCGCTACATTGGCACCACCATTGTGGTCCGGCAGGTGGGCCGCTACCTCACGTTCGCAGTGAGGATGCCTGAAGAGGTGGTGAACTCAGTGGAGGACAAAGAGAACCAGGACCTTTACTTGTGCTTGCATGGTTGTCCCGCCAACCAGCGCATCGACTTCAGGACCTTCCGGGCAAGGGCTGCCGAGAGCCACGGCTCTACGAGAGCGAGGCCTGAGAGTCCTGCCCATGGCTTCACCTACCAGGCAGCCATGGCCAAGTGCAAGGAGCGCCTCCCAGTGGAGGACCTGTACTTCCACTCCTGTGTCTTCGACCTGCTCTCTTCTGGGGACATCAACTTTACCCTGGCCGCCTATTACGCCTTCGAGGACGTTAAAATGCTGCACTCGAACAAGGAGAAGCACCACCTCTTCGAGAGGGACACTGGCACATTTAACTCCACCCCCAAGGGTTGTAGCTGGGCCCTGTTGATGCTCCTAAACCTTGTTGCTGTTTTCTTGTGGACTGAATTGTGTTGCTCGTGTCTGTAGTTTTTTTTGGAGGGGTGTCTTTTGTTGTGTTGTGATGGTCTTTAAAAGCTTTGTGTTTGTGGAAACACGGCTTTCACCATTGTTGCGTCCTGAGGCTGAATCTGTGGGCTTTCAGTCTCCTGTGTGTCATCACGGCCACCCCAGCCATGGACTCATCTGCGTGTTGTCATAAAAATGGACATCCATTGAGCCAGAGCAAAAGCAGTCTTGGAGCAGTCACAGAGTTCATCCTGCAGGTTTCAGGACCGCTCTGTGATGGATGGACGCAGTGGTGAGAGTGACTCAGGGCTCCCGGAGGCTCTTGAGTGGGATTACAACCTGCTGACTCCCCCTCCTCGCCCACCTCTTGTTCCCACTGAAGCAAGATGCCGCTTTTGAGGAGGAGTGGGGGGGAGCATCCCCTTGCAGAAAGAAGCTTGAGCTTTGGAGTTGTTCTCGGGCTCCGTGGTGCCAAGACGAAAGGCCTAACATGCTTCTTCTGGAACTAGACTATGAGACATGACAGGAGCTTTTATTAACCTCTGTTGACGAAAGGAGTTCTGCAGGAGCTCCTTGTCTTTGATGAGGCTCCAAGCTTTGGAAGAAGCACAAGCATTTTCTGGTAGAAGCCCCCAGCCAAAGCCATGTCAGAGCAGTGAGTCGTGTTGTCTGTGTTGGGATTAATGGGCCATAACAGCAGGTCTTTCGTGTACAGTGTGTGTGTGGGTTGAAAAAATGTTTTGCGCACGTGTACTTGAGGGCTGCTGGAGTAAGGAGAAAATTTTCTGAATGTCTTTTTATTGCGCTTCTTGTCAAAGGAGGTGCTACAGGAGATGACTGCCTGGGCATACTGAGATATCTAATTTAGCCCTGGTGTGGTGGTCCATCGATCAGTAAGGAGATTTTTCTGCCTGCCAAAAATTGGCAGCAATCACAGTGTCCAAGAGATTTTAAATACACCCTCGTTTCCTAGGCATTAGTCAAGAGAATATTTACCACCTTTTCCATCATTGCCCAAGTTCATTTGTTTGATTTCATTTATGAACGCAGTCCGAATCTCATTTGCGGGCACATAACAAACAAGTATCCCAGTGAATGTGTGTACTGTAAATGCCATTGTTCAGATGGGAAAGCTCGTAGAGCGAGCCACGTAGTCGTCCCGGAACATGTTCTTGGGAGGGAAAAAGAAGATCTAGTCAGTTGGCAACTCAGCAACCATGAACACAAAGCCGAGGTGGAGATGCAGAGCCACCAACCCCCCCACAGTCCAATCCATCCATCATCTTGATTGCGTATTAAAGAATAAAGCCTCACTCTCCATTTTAAAAGGGGTGTCGACGTGGCTGTGCTGTAGGGCCTTTTCGACTCGCGAACTCTCTGTAGATCTGTGAATTTACGGTGCCGGCCTTTTGCCAAAGAACGAGCCCCGGTTCCAACCATTTCCTTGAACAGCTGAATTCTCCCCCACCTCCCTTGTAGGACGTTTGTGGTTCACTCAAGTATTTGGATTCAAACCAGACGGCCTTGTTGTGTATAATACTGGAAGGTGCAGCTAAACTCGAACGGGCGGATAGACATTTCCAGTACAGGGAGGCACTCAGACATACGCCGTGCATTCCTCGAGATGGCTCAGCGTGCAGCGAGTTAAGTGGAGGAGGATCCTTTCACCTGTTGTTAGGCTTTTTATAGACAAAGAAAGAGAGGCATGCATACACACATACACACGTAGCCCCTTTTTTTCTGGGTGAGAATTTTTTTTATTGACTTGTTTGTTCCAGACTTCCATTACGTCTCTCAATAAGCTGAACATTTTGGGGGTTTTTTTGTTTTTGTTTTGGCAGATAACTTGGAAAGTAGAGCACCAAGAGGCCTGGTGTATTAAGATTATGACTTTCTGTACTGTTTCGTGTCAGCTTTGCATTAAACTTAGGTTGATGCAATCCACTGGTCTCGCACGTGATAGACACCAGAAAGTAAAAAAGATTTTTTTCTGTCCTATGAAGTCCAGAATGTCCACCACCATCACATCCCATTACAAAGCTAACAACTGTTGAATGTTTCCTAACAGTGTTCCATGAGTTATAAGATTGAACAATCAAAACCAACAAAAGCGTAGTGTATTTAACTGCAGAGGGTTTCTTGGTAGTAATTTATTTCGACACTGTAAAGCTCTACAGGCCTTAACTACTGCTTTCAGAAGCCTGTCATGGTGGAGTTTTTTTGGTCATGAATTCAACAACAAAAAAAGTGAGTTTTAAAAAAGCGAATCTTGTGTTTAGGTGTGCTTAGTGTCGTCAGTTCTCTATAGCTCTAACTGTGTAATGTGAGTTGTACATAAGTTGGTGAGGTGTTGATCAGGCTAACGCTGTTAGTGTTGAATTTTTGAACTCTTTCTTTAGACAAGTGGGAATCAGCAAATGTTACCTTTTACTGTAAAGGGATATCGTGTACATGAATACCTCAAACACCACAGACAGTAGCAGCAGATCTCCGATCGTCTGAAACAAACGCTTATGGAATTTCAAGATGTTTCGTGGTGTTTGTGTTCATTGCAAAAGCACTTTATGTTTGTTTTTTTTGTTTTGTTTAAACTGCTCTTCTAGCTCTTATTTGGTTGAACTTGATTGTGAATAGGAGATTATTACACTTGTTAATGTTAGAGAACAAAATGAGTGAGTGAAAACCTTTTGAGGCGTATTGATAAACAGAAGCCAGACAGATCAAAACTGGTTTTGTATGTAGGATCCAAATGGTGCCACACACACCACCTGTATATACTGTAAATTATTTATTGAACAAAAAAATTAAAGTGTCTTGTTTAATTGTTTCTTGGGATCTATGCCCTCTGAACTGTGTGATCTTGTGTTTGTTGTCATTTCTTCATAAGCATACGGTGTTCACACAACAGCCTCAACACTGATTGCTCCCCAGTTTGCACTAGACTACTGCCCCCTACTGGTCTTACCATTGCACTACATTTAGTATGATTTGAATTATTCCAAAATGAAAAACAAAACAATTAGAAATTACTACTATTGTGTGGCTATGATACTAACACACAAAAAACATTCTCACATGGACACAAAACAGCACCAACACAATGCTGAATGATGTAGGAAAGTTTAATACATATAGGTCTATAAACAGTATGTACAGCATAGTTCCTCTGAGCACTGGCTTCTTTTTCACATATATAAATTACTTGAATTGGCTTGTCCCGAAGAACAAACAGGTCCGTGAAACGCAGGACGCAGACGCGGAACGAGTGTGGGACGAGGGTTCGACTCGTAACACACCAAAGTTCCTCCTCTGGAAAAGAAAATAAATGGTCCTGCCTCTCCCGACACGGCACGCCATACTGTTTCCTGCACATCGGCAACACTTCACCTTAACGTCCAACACCACGGCCTAATACTGCACAGTCTCTGTCCTTAAAGACCAGGAAAAACGCCACCGGAGTTTCTTTAGACACAAGAATAAGGCACAGATGGAGGGAAACAAAAAAGGTAGAGAAAACAAAAAACACCGTGACTAATTATTTACCAGCACTCTGATCTGTTTCGTTGGCACTGGAACCTGTTGAACCAAAAATAGCTTGACGTTCCCACTCCCTTCTGCTCCAACACACGTTTCCATTTAAAGGTCAAATATATCAAACGTTTCAGCACACTCACACGTAGGAAAAAATAAAACATAATGGGGAATATTGTCCATTGATTAACTTGGTGAACAACTGGAGATGCGTAGAGTCCAACACTTTTAGTGCAATACAGAGAATCTGCCTTTAGCAATTAAGATTACTTACGCGACTGGTGAAGAAGATTGAAAAATGTAGCTTTCTGGGCTTTTGAGTGAGTCAGTGTTCTGACAGTGAGATCTATACTGACCCTAAATTTGGGTCCCGCCTTTTAAAGTCACAGTCAGGGACAGTTAGCCTAGCAATAGGCTACTTGGGTCATCTGCGCGAAATTTCATCAACCATCTTCCCAGCAAGCACGGTGCAAATTTTGCCTTCCACGATTAACCAACCACATGATCAAAACAAGAAAAAGATAATAGATTAAAATCTAAAAAGGTGCGGTGGAAGATTACCCCTCCTCTCCATCAAGGCTACGTTCATGGAATAACCCTTTTATTCCAAACAAAACAACCCCACAAAAAAAAGAAATAAAATAAAATAAACATCAAAGTAACATTTGTTTTGGGAATACTCCCTTTTCTTCTAATTATGTTCTGAAAGAAAAAAAGAAGAAGGCCAAATACATGAGGCACTTTCAAGCTTCAAACTCGGTCATACTTCAAAGGCTTTATTCCCCTAATAGTCCATAGGACTAACCGGGCTTTGCTGCTCCTTTTCCTCAGTTCAAACCTCCTGACCACACCTGGTCATTTACCATCCAGGAGAGAACTCAGGACACACACTGGCAGAGCTCTAGATGTGGGATCTTCATTTTCTAGCTGTGGGAGAGGACGACTTAATGGTGGCTGGTCAGGACGGCCCAGTTACTCTCAGAGGGGTCAGAGGGTGTCCTTCCCAACAGTGTCCACTCCACCGCCTGGGACGCTCACCTGAATCACGTCTTCCTGTTGTTCCAGTTGATGTCTGTCCCAGACTTCTGCTCCACAGTCCTCTCGAGGGGAGACAGGGTCTCCAGGGGGGATTTCTGCGCCTGTGGGGAGCGGGGGTCTACGAGAGGAGGGGGCTTATCTGGGTGAAACGGACGATAGTGGTCGGGTCCCACCAGGCCGTGATTCCCTGGGGCGCCCCTGTGATCAGGCATCCTTCTGAAGTCTTGGGGGTACCCTCCTCCTCCTCCTCCCTGGTGGTAGTTTGGTGAGCGGTAGTCATCTGATCTCCTCCTCTTGGGGTCTGGATGACTGGAGCAAAAAAAAGGAATTCAATAACCTGTGCATTAAAATACATCTTGATAAAAATCTATTAAAAAGTCTTCAATAAAAATCTAAAGGACAATTATGATCACATATAATATTTAGCTTGCTCCAGGCTTTTGAATGTTCTGGTTTAGTTAAATCTCCTTTAAATAAAGAAACTACCTCAACTTGCAAAAAAAAAAAAAAAAAAGGCACCTACCCCGACCCCCTCTTAGGAAAGGCCCCATGATGGGCACTTATACCATATATACCACTCAAATATTTTTTTACAGAATTTGTCATTAAACATGAATTATAAGGTCCCATAGTGTTCAGACAAATCTTAATATTTCTCTTCAGCTCTTAAATCTTGACACAAAGAAAAAAAGATCCTCCATTCCTTCATTCGTACCGATCGTAATAGTCGCGGTGGCCCCGGTGGTCGCGGTCGTTGCTGTACTGGTCGTAGGGCCGTTTGCGGGGAGAGCCAGAGTTCCGGTAGCCTCCAGGGTTGCGATATGAGTCTCCGTGTGACCGCCGGTCTCCATAGTGGTGGTCCTTGTACCTGTGAGGCTCATAGGGATGATGGCGGTCGCCCTGCCAGGACTGGTTGCTATTACCTGGGTAGTTGTATTTGCGCTCTCTCTGCCAATCTCCCCGATCTGCCCAACAACACACAGTTCACATCAGCAGCTGCAGGGCAACTCGTTATCATAACTAATACAAGAACACCAGGTTAGTGCCATTTTTTTACTCATATTTACACTTTTCTGCATCAGCCCAACTGTTGAAATGCACTCAATTCACATTCTGTGCACTTTAATTTAAAAGGACTAAACAAAAATATTAAACAATCCCATCATCGCAATCACATTAAATGAGTGCAATCTCCCTTATAACTTCGCTCAAATAATGGGAAAGCAAATATTACGTAGCACTTTTCGCAGTCTAACATTTTTCTAAATAGTTGGATACAGGAGTGGGAAATCGTGATTTCTTTAACTATTTGGGAAGATTAGTACTTTTGACTCATTACATTTGGACCTTCAAAATACTTGTTACAAACTTCGAAGGCCAAGAGATTTCTCTGCAGACTAAACCCCAGCACAACCCCAGTACTCCTGGCCTTCGAGGTTTGTAACAAGTATTTTGAACATCCAAACATAAATGTAATGAGTCAAAGGTACTAATCTTAAGTACAATATTAATATTAAAGTACAAATATTACAATATTAATATTAAAGTACAAAAGTATTAAGTAGTTAAAGTAGTTGGACTGCAACAAAGTACTACTTAATGTTTGCTTTCCAATTTTTGGAGCAAATTTATAAGTGAGATTGCACTAGTTTAATGTGGTTGCAACAATATTTTACATCCTTTGCAGATGCTTCAGATCTGAGTTCAAATCATTTAAGGTACATAAATCATGTGCAGTGTGTGTGATTGGGGGGCAGTTGGGCATTTCTACTGATCTGTGTTTTCTCTACATAGTGTCTCACCGTCGTTGGGGAAGTGTCTCTTGTTGGACTGGCTGTAGGGCTCGCGGTGGTGGGAGTGTGAGGGGGGTCCAGAGGAGTGGCTCTGAGGGTTGTAGGTCTTGGATGAAGGCTGCGTCCCGGTGGAATCCCGACTGGATCCAGACGCCTCTGGCCTGAAAGACTTTTTCTTGCCAGGGTCATCTCTCTTCCTTTGTTCTTTCTGAAAGTGAACATGCAAGGGAGAGCATGAGCAGAGGCTGACGAGAATTCAAATGAGAGATAACCTGCTGGACTAAAGCTGAGCCAACCTCTTCCTCCTGGGACCGCTTCTTCTGAGCCATTTTATACAGCTTGTGCAGTTTCTTCGCTCCGAACTCCGTGAATTTGGACACAAAGATCCAGAGATTTCTAGATAAAAAACAACAGGAGGGATGGAGTGAGTGGAGGAAGCTCAGCTACCGGGGTGTATCAGAATGATTTGGGATGTGAGAGTGTCAGACCTGCGCCAAGTCTTCATATGCTCTGAGTCGTTGTAGGATTTAAGGCATTCAGAGATTCGGTCGCCAATCTTCAGCAGGCAGGCTCTGGTGTGCTGCAGCTGCTCCTGAACTGACAGGCCTTCATCGGGCTTGTCAAGCTGCTTCAGAGCCTTCTTTACCGGCCTCATCCTCTCTTTACACTGTAGAGAACACAAATGTACACAGTTACCCTCTTCAAAATGAATGAATTAAAACATAACCCCTCCAACTAGGTGCGGTGTGATTGTCACTCATCGTAATACTGGCCCTTGGAATACTGATGCAAAGGGCTAACACAATATTTTACATTCTTTACAGATGCTTCCGTTCCCAGATGCTTCAGATACAAGTTCAAAGGATTTTTGGTTAATTAATAATGTGCACTGTGTGTGTTTGCGGGGCAGTTTGCCATTTTGACTGAGCCAAACTGAACACAAAAAAAGAAGTCGACAATATACCCCCACTTAATGCACTATATGAGCTAAAATTACCCATAAATACCCAATAAGGTTTCAGAATAAGTACAATGAGACCTTTGCAAAATCAAGATCCATCATTTCACCTTCCTGCGTTCTGTTCTAACCTATTTTAAGAGAAAACAAATTGGTGTGAAAGAATGGGAGGGAAGAGAGATATAATCATGCCCAGAAACTCACAATGCTGAAAGTGTCCTGGTCCAGCTCATCATCCTCCTCTCCAATAGGGATGGGTTCACTGCCTGCAGTAATGTGCACTGGGCCTTGAGTCTTTTTGGCTTTTCCTGCTGGTTTGGCCTGAAAAATCCCCGGATAAACGTCACAGAGTATCAGAAGGAACATTCCTGCATGGTCCGCATTCCTCTATTCAGCGTTTTGTTCAATTTACACCTAACCACTACAAACACTGTGAGGTCGTGAAACTTTACACTTTAAATCACATGCTAAAGAAATTTTGATACCTTACACCTGCTCTCAACTACCTTTTCTTTCTTGAGCTTGGAGCGCTTTTTGTCCTTGTCACCCTCCTTCTCTTTCTTCAGAGCCCCCTGCTTCTCTTTGTTCTCTTTGTTGTCCTTCTTCTTCTGTTTCTTCTTGGTAGGGGATTTCTCAGCTCCGTCGTCCTGGAAAAAACAAACAAAGGGGAAGATTCCCACAAAAAATGTGAACTGACCAGCTGGGCAGCACTGACGCAAGTTCGCTATCAAATTTAGCGTCACTTGCTCTGTAAACATCCACATTGTTTTTGTTTGCATTTCTGTTTTGATTGGGTTTTGATGCACTGCCCACACGAGGGAACGTACCTTCACTTCGCCCTCCTCAGAAGGGTTGTCAGAGAAACGCGGAGAGATTTCATTGGCGAGCTCATCTTTTGGGGCCTTGTTCTCCTTCTTCACGCGTGGTTTTCTCTTTTTGACCTTGGTCTGGAAATGAGCATGCCACCACTGAGCCAATGCCACAAACTGAACTAAGTGTTAGCTAACACCATCAAGTTACGAAATGGTAAACATTGCCATAACAGGGCCTAAGGCTGTAATAATGCTCATGACCCGATAGTCCAATGAGCTTTTTGCTCTTAGATCATGTTTAGTAAAATTTTTAATAATCACACATTTATGGAAATTATAATGGATTTGATACAATTGGGACACACACCACCAGTCAAAAGGTTTTACAGACCTTCTCATTCAATGATTTCCTTTGTATTTATTATTGGCTACATTGTAGATTAATACTGAAAACATCACCTGTTGCTCAGATGAAAGCTTTGCAAACTCTTGGCATTTTTTTTAGTCAGATTAATGAGAATTCGACCTGGAATCATATTTAATTAATGGGTGTTCTTCGTCAAGAGTTTAATAGTGGAGTTTCTTGCCTTCTTAATGTGTTTGGGATCATCAGTTGTGATGGTCGGGTTGTTACACAGTTAGTGATCCTATTTGACAATGGTTCTACTGCACAGTATGGCAAGAACCAATTAACTAAGTAAAAAATAGTCCATCATTACCTTATTACAGAACATATTCTGGTTTGTTTAAATTGTTTTGTTTACTGCAAAATTCTGTGTGTTCCTTCATCATTTTGCTTACTTTCAATATTAATCTACAATGTAGAAACTAAGAAAAACAAAGGAAAATCGTGAGGAGGTATGTCCAAACTTTTCACTGGTGGTGTATGTTAAAGAGCTTTTTCATAATTTGGCTATAAGATATAAGGACAGAACGTCTGTCATCAGGTGTGTGCTCACCTCCTCTCCTGCTTTGTTGGCATCTTTGCTCTCCTGGTCCTTCTTCAGCATCTTCAACAAGTAGTCTGACCTCATCTGCAGCTGTTTTGCTTGTGGCTTCTTGTCAGGGTCATCTGGAAGGATCTACGCATGAGAGCAGGACAGATTAGTTCAAATGGGCCTAACTTCAAAAAGTCCTAATCTGACTGAAGTTCTCAATTGGTTAGAGTGACAAACTTTGTCTGAAAGCTTAAGGTCTGGATCGGTCTTGATCAGATCCCAGTTGCCATAGCCATGCTCGTAGATGCCCAACAACAGTTGTGTGTCATCCTGGATATCCCACTCGACGTCAAAATGAGGTGTTTTCACCCGGCAGCTGAGCTGAAATCTAGAAGAAGAAAAGTGGGGAGTTATCTGGTGTTCTACCAGCAATCTGGACACTCATTTATATTATCAGACGAAACTAAGAGCTATAATTTTGCATTAACAGTAAATGAAGCTTTAGCTATGACCATAAATCTTGAGACAGGAAACCTATTTGTTTAATCATTTAGGGGTTTGGGTTTAGTTCCTCAGTAGCTTACTTGCTCCTTTCGCCAGGATTAGGGGGCACAGATTTGTGAAGAGGCTCGAACTCCTCCTCGTGCTGAATGATGGACTTGGCATTGACCTGAACCCCTGAGATCTTGATGTTGATGCCACGTCGTTTCCCCGGACCTTTGGCTACAGAGTGGCAAATATGGACATAACAGGAAGTTGTCGTTACTTTTTCCCCCAAAAGGATGTTTTGCATTTGTCTGGTCTGGTCTATCACTTTCTTAGCCACATACCTTCCGTGGGATTTTCCTTCATTTGCTCCTCATGCTCCTGTATTGCAGTCACACACGTGTTGTGGACCAGCTCTCCAAGTCTCTTAAGGTCTGCTATGGACTTGTCCACCAACTCAGAGTCTCGCGCAATGGCCTCCAGCCTGGAAATAAACGCACGCCCAATCAGAGTGAGCATCACGTAGCTCTTTGGCTAATTAGAGAAGCTTGGCTATTTCTTTTTTGGAATTCTCAGTCAAAACATAAACATATAAAGCCATACCTCTCAAGTGGGGCTCCAAATTTCTTGTAAGCCTTTATGAACCTGGTGAAAAGAACATTTTCCAATCAAATTTCAGCATCATCTCTCATAATTGGCGGCTGTAAACCGACATGGCTGGGTGCGATACCTGCGAATCTCAGCGTCAGTGAAGCCCTCCACATTGTTCTTGCGTGCCCGTGGCCGGCCTCTCCGCTTCGGCTTCTTGTCATCATCGCTGTCGTCCGTCTCACTGTCCGAGCCTGAGGAGTGGTTCTTAAGCTTGAGCTTGGAGCCGACGTCACTGTCACTGTCGTTGGCCTGGGCCTGCAATACACAGAACAAAACCTCACTGTGAGAGGAAGGCCATTTTTTTACTTTCATCAGGAGAACTACATAGTGACTGGTCTGCTAGTTCTGCAAAATATTCACATCAGTGGATGCATTTAAGGGGCATTTGGTGGATGCTCTTAACCAGAGCGACTTACAGTCATTAGTTACAGGGACAGTCCTTCGTTTCTAGCTCAAGGACACAATGGTAGAAAGTGGTTTGAACCTGCAGCTTTGTGGTCATTAGGTTGAAAGAGAAGTGTTTTACCCACTAGGTCACTTCCACCCTACAAAGTGTGTGCATGGCATCCAAGTACTGGCATGTAGAAGCAAAACAATAAGGTCCAAATATTTTTGTCAGGATTTTCTAAGACAGGATAGATCCCACAACCAGAATCACAGCTTTAATGTCTGCTAATGACTTCTTGTCTAATAAGTGACTGTGCTGCAGCAGGCAGCTACACTAACTTGGTCCTCCTATTTGCCGTTAGCAACTTTAAGCAATTGCAGAAACATTCAAATGAACAAGTGAAAGTTTTGTGTTTTCATTTCTTCTCGAAAGGAAACCAGCTTCAAAATCTCTGAAATGAAGAACCTTACTTTTTTTTTTTTACATTACTTTTATTTGGCAGACGCTTTTATCAAAAGGAAATGCTTCAGGACAGTTTGTGAACCACAGGGGAGTTCCAAGCACTAAAAACTTTATGTGAGAGTAATGCAAATAGATCAGGAGAGGAGATGCTCCCTGTACATATGAGTCTTCAGGAGGATTTTTAAGATAGAAAGAGATTGTGCTGCTCTCGTCAGTGTAGGCAGCTCAGTCCACCAGCAGGGAACCACAAAAGGGAAGAGTCTGAACTGGGTTTGCCTTGTGTGTTTGGTGGAGGGAGCGAGTAGGAACATAAGGCGGAATGACAGGATTAAGGTAGCTGGGTGCAAATCTAGATGTTAGTCTGTAGGCACGATTTAGGTCCAAAGAAGAGCACTGAGTATGAGTATTTTAGCGTCTGCCAAGTCATTACCCAGGCCTCGGATGCCACAGATCTCACAAACACACACACTCCTAGAAGACGCAGATCCAGCTCAGGTCTATAAAATCTAATGACTCATTACTGTCTGCCTAAGATATCAGCACGAACACAAACAAAGGAAAGCCTAGGGGTGCAATTCCCATTACCATTTACTACATAAACATGTCTATAATATCTTCTGGAGCCTCATAAAGCCTATAAAGCAGCTCTAATGCAAGCAATGCCAATAATGTAGGACTGATAATGTTTTTGTATGGGCCAAGACAGCAAATGATAATGAGGTGTATAAATAACCACTAGACTTTTCAGCAGAATGAAATGCACATTGTTGTGGTGCATCATGTGGCACCTCCAGACCACAGTAGAGAGGCTTGTATAATAAATGCATTAATGAATACTGAGGATTTCAGAAGGAATGCTGATCTAAAACCTATATGTGCTGCAACTTCACCATACGTTAACATCACTTCTCTCTTTCTAGTCTTCATATTTATTACTCCCTATGTTTCTAAAACCTGTTTCCTTACTCTTTTATTGGAGCTCCTGCTACGGGGCAACATGTAGATGTCCTCCATCTCCTTCTGCTTCTCCTCCTCTTCCACCCGTTTCCTCTGGTCATCTGGGATGATCTCGTCCCAGTCCCGCACTGATTTTCCCTCCAGCTCTGGAGTGCTTTCATCCATGGTGAAGTTGGCCACCTGTCACAATACAAAAAACCTCCACATTTGCACCTGAAGTTTAAATAGTCTCCATATGCAAACGTTTTTTTTATCTGTTCATTGTGTCATGGGTGTAGTGACCATTCAGTCAGTGGTGGACATGTCCCCCTCACATTTCATACTCGTTTAGACCCCCCCACATTTAATATAAATAATTAGTTCACAAAGCGCTGTTGAATCTTGAAACCTTTGCATAAGAATATAATCGATAGAGGAAGACACACACCACTAGAAATCCAAGCAGCCTGTCTATGCACTGATGATTCTCTTCAGTTACATGAGGTTAGTTGGAGGCAAACCTGAACTGATTTCCAGTGGTGTGTTTTCTCCTATCGATATAGTGGAGCAGATTCTTTTGAAAAAGATTCAACATTCAACAGGGGTTTCCAAACACCCCCCACCCCCTAAAATGACGATACCCCCCACACATTAAAAATGCTTCTGATGCCCCTGCCTTGTGTGGTATAATACCTTAAATTGGGAAAGGAGCTCATCTGTGGCACTGGAACCTTGATCGCTCTCCCTGGTCTCAGCCAGACGTAAAATCTCATCTATGTCCATTTCCTACAGAATACAACAGGACAATACACTGCATTTAAAAAAAGATCAATTACAGACACCGAAAGATCATTGGTATTCAAGAAGGATGTATTAGCAATATTCCTATAAGTGGGTAAGGAATACCTGTGGCTCTGACTCTTCCCCCTCGGGCTCTTTAAACAGATCTTCTGCTCCAAACTTCAAGATGGCAGTCAGCTCCTCCTTGTTAAAAGGGTTAGAACTGGAAACAGCAGGTCAAATGAGGTTAGTGAGCGCCATTTCCATAAGGACAACAGTAATGAATTGAATAACCTACTACAAAACAAATACTAGGATCTGTTATGGGAAACTCACTTTGAAGTGGCTGAACTGTTATCCAATACTGTTCGTCCAGTGGTATCCATTCTCTGAATGACAAGATGGTCCAGAACCATCTTCTTCTTTGCCCTTTCAATAATGTCCTCCTCTACAGTCCCTTTGGTGACCAGACGATAAATATTGACCTTAAAGAAAAATGAAACCAATGTAATATTGAATATTCGTAATTTTTTTTTCCCTTTTCAAACAATGCGTCAGTAGGCTACAAAGTTTCACATACTTGTTTCTTCTGACCAATCCTGTGGGCTCTGGCCTGAGCCTGCAGGTCGTTCTGGGGGTTCCAATCTGAGTCGAAGATGACTACAGTGTCGGCTGAGGCGAGATTAATGCCCAGTCCTCCGGCACGGGTGGACAAGAGGAAACAAAAATCCTGGATGGGGGTGAAGAGCACAAACAAAGGAAAGATCCAAATGAGCTACTATATGGGTGAGACATAAACAATCGAGTACAAGTGAGGCTAGGCCACGTTTAAATTCTTTGCTTATGATAAATGGAGGGTTTCTTAATTTTGATTGTGTCTGAGGCACTCAAATGCATTTCTACATGTATTCTACAGCTTGCTGCATGCATGTCATGCTCTTTGCAGTTGCAGGGCACAGGCAGGAATGTGCCAAGATGACCACTCTCAGACGCAGGCAAACAGAAACTTTATACTGTCACAAGTGGTGTCTTGGGACATTCATAACTATATGCAAACCTCACAGTCGTCTAAATCTTCAGAACATACCTCAGAACCCTCAGCATTAAAGTGGTCGAGTGCTTGTTTGCGGAGTTCTCCCTTGATGGAACCATCCAGGCGCTGAGAGGAGAGAAGAAAAGGTAAAGATAAAAGACTGACGCCTTGCCTTGAGTAAAGGCCTGTATGTGCACCGTTGTTCACAGGATCCCCATTTGCAAAAAAACTGTCCAGACGAGGCCGGAGCTGGCCATTTTTGCTAATGCGCTGAGAGCAGTGTTGTCGCAGCACTCAAGGCAGTGTGCATCAAAAAATAACCGGTAGATAAAAATAGAGGCAGGACACTAGCAGTCCGAGCCAAGATACCACTGCAGCTCTGACACCCGAGTCCACCAGCTCCAAACAGTCCCACCACCACACTGAACTTCTCCCACAGTCATAACAAACAACTCTCATTCAGAGGACTTAAATTAGATATAAGTAAGCAAACAGGAATAAAAATGTCTTTAAAAGGGAAGCAGTCCAGCCCAGATGACTATAATGAGTGCCAGAATAGAAACGTGGGAAGCACCAAGATTTGTTGCTTTTGACTCTACCTGGAAGGGGTAGCGTTTGATGGTCAGGTAGTCAGCCAGGATGTCCAGCATACGGACCATCTGAGAAAAGATGAGCACGCGGTTGCCCCGTTCCCTCAGCCGAGTCAGCAGCTTATCCAGGAGGACCAGTTTCCCGCTGCCTCGGACCAGCACCTGGCCCAAGCACAACTCAGTTAGATCAAGTTCCAAGTCGATCCTATGACAATTCATGCATTCAAAGACTGTAATCTAAGGCTGTCCCACCTGCAAGCGCTCCTTAGGCGACTCGTGATCTCCATCCTCAAACTGCTTGATAAGGAAACCATGGTTGCAGCACTTCTTCAGCTCCATCACGATGTTAAGGAAGCCCGAAGAACTGCCTCTCGTGCCTTTGGACAAGGCTTTATAATTCCTTGTGAGAATCCACCTTAAAAGACAACACAGTATAATGTGATTTAGTGTGAAACACCTTGGTTATTTAGGTTTGAGAAAACACATCTGAAGAACCAAAGAAAATCTAACGAAGGCCGGACATACTTGTAGAACTGTTTCTGTTGAGCAGACATGTCGACCCGGAGGATCTGTTCCACTTTGGCAGGCAGGGATTTCTCCACATCTTTCTTGACACGACGCAGCAGGAAGGGCTCCAGCACTTTGTGAAGACTCTGGTAGCCGTTGTCCGTGCCTTTACCATGTACATCCTCAAAGTCCTCCCAGGAATCAAACCTGAAATGAGGCAAGGATTGAACTTTACCAATAATGGCAAAGCTTTGATTTTTGGCGGGAATATGATTTATACAATCTGAAACAAAAACTACTCAACAAAACTTTTATTCATGTACTGATATGACTTTACAGAAAATTGACTTTGACTGAAGATGCTCAGGACAAGGTACTTTGCAAAAGACGACAATACTACAAATCAACACACGCTTCCAGGACAGTGTCCGATTTTTCAATACTATATGGTCAGTGTTTTATATGCATGCCTTAATAAGCACTAAATAGGATATCAACGTGAGAGTCTAAAACACAGGGACATTTTGTTCTGGTAAAGAAACACAAGGCATGTGTGACCTACTTGTCAGGCATAAGAAAGTGCAACAGGGACCAGAGCTCTTTGAGGGAGTTCTGCAGGGGAGTCCCAGTGATTAGCAGCCTGTGGTTGGACCTGAAATCGATCAGTGTTTTATATAGCAGCGAGTCATCATTCTTCAGCCGGTGAGCTTCATCCACCCCAAGAAAGGCCCAGTTTATGTTCCCCAAAACTCCCTGCACAAACAAGAGCTGGAATCAACATTCTGCTCCATTCAGACCTCCTTTGGTTGGTTGAAGTACTCTTTGACAGGCAGTATCATTCCGCACATACACAAGTCACGCACTGCTTACCTTGTCTTTCAGCAAAATCTCATATGTAGTCAAAAGCGCGTTGAACTTGATTCTTTTGGTCTGCTGGTGGATCCACTCGTAGTCCCGAATCTGAGAGAGTTCAGAAATCAGTCTGATTAAGTTTTTGCTCATTAAGAACACAAAGTATCATTCACCATAAGAACGCCACGTTAACTGCAGGGTGCTTCATACCGTCTTTCTACTCAGGACATCCCCGAGATAAACCACAACATTCATGTCTGGGGCCCAGATGGCGAACTCCCGCTGCCAGGATGTGAGCGTGGAGAGGGGCACCACCAGGAGGAAGGGGCCGTACAGCTGGTGCTGGTGGAACAGGTAGGAGAGGAAGGAAATTGTCTGGATGGTTTTCCCCAAGCCCATCTCATCCGCTAGGATGACACTGTTACACCTGGACAGCAAGAGACATGGATCAGGAGAGGAACTCTGACAAGAACTCCAGGTACTAACACAGTCTGAGGCATAATTAGGAGACTTATGTGGAAGTAAATTATATTTAAATTACTTTTCAGTTCAATATAACATGTAGATTAAAAAAATCTGTATAATTACACATTATGTCCGAATAAAATGGAGAGCTAGATTTATTAAACCAACATTGTGCTTATTAGAAAGGAAGCTTTAAACAAGTACCTGCACCAGGAGTGGGCTAGCCAGTTCAATCCGTCCAGCTGATAGTCTCTCAGCTCCAAATTCTCATCACCGATGTAGGATGGCTGCTTCTTCAGAGCCACAAATCTGGGCCTCTGTTTTAACACCTGTTTCAAGCACAGAAAGACTATTTTTCTAGAAATTGTTTGATTTTTTCCAGCCAAAAACAATATTTCATATCACTAAGAACACAGAATGTTGACAAAACACAGAATACAGGACTTTTATCAGTCAGTCATAATAATGAAGTCAGTTACTGTCATGTGACAAGAACACAGCAAAGAAAAAGCAATGAGTGCCCGGCCTCTCACCTTACAGTCCTTAGAGGGGATGGTTTTGGAGACGTTTCTGTTGTTAAAGCTATCTATACAGGCCTGGAACTTCTTTCCTAGCAAGGCAGCGTCCTCCCATGTGCACTCGGCGTAAGGCAGGCCCATCCACTTACACAAATACTCTGGCTCATTGGAGGTGGTCTTATGAGCTGTTGTTAAAAGATTTAAAAAAAAAGAATAAATAAAATGTATGTCAAAGGATTTGTCTAATTAAGCAAAGCAAACTTTATATTGGCAAAAAATATGTGGACACCTGATCTTTCCTCTTTCAAATTCGTTCCAAAACCAGGGGCATACATATCGATCTGTTTTTAGAGAGTCTGAATTCATACCCATTCACTCAAAACAGCACTATGGAGGTCAGGCACTAATGTGCTAATAAGTTTCACTTCACTGCAAAGGTGGACGACTAGTTTGAGGTCTCTGTGCAGGCCACCGGAGTTCCTTCACAACAAACTATGCATTAATAGACTACACTGTCGCAGACATATTAGAATAGAACAGGCGTCCCCAAACTCTAGCCACAAAACTGGAAGCATTTTAACCTCTACTTCATCTTCGTGCTGTATCTTATCCTTCAGTGGAACTATGGGACTGAGGCTAGAGTCTGGGGGGTGCTGGGTGGGGGGGATCCAGACCATTAATCCCCCTCTGGTATCGAGCGCTCTCCTGACATTCATCAAGCCCAGACTCCTCCATCAGACTGGCACATTCATTACTCCAGAGAACAAGTGAGGTCTTCAGGGGAAGAGTGGACCAAGTCCAGTTTCTATACTTTTGAAAAATCGCCCAGTGAAAATATAAGACGTACGGCAAATCTATTGGGAGGAGGAACATCACAGCCATCTAGTGAATGTTCCAGAATTGCATCTGGACCTGGATCATCATTCCCCACACAATATATAGTGCTTAGATGGTGCTGACGTTGAAAGAACTTATACCCAAAAGGCGGATTTGGTCCAATTTTCCTCTCAAGGCCACTGCCTTAACGTCCACATACTTTTGTCCACAGAGTGGAACTGTTATCCAAGCTAATATTTAGATCTCAAATATTAAAATAATATTTGGCAAAAACAATCTAACAAGTACAAAAATCCTTTAAATCTTCATTTTAGCCTCTCCCAAACTTAAAGTGGGTGAAATACACATTTCAGAAAATCAGGTAATAAACAACATTACTGAATCAGAGGAAAGGGCAAAACTTACATGGAAAATCAGAGGGCACCTGCGATTTCCCGGTTTTTGTTGCTGTAAAAGAATAAAAAGGGCATTCTAGTATACAAAACAAAGCTTAATGGCAGTGGTACAACTATACTGTTCTTTATGGATTTGTGTCTAAGGATTTATTCGTGATATAATGATGGTCCTTACCGATAACTCGCTCCACTATTTGAAACTGCTTGTTCAGATCAGTGGTTAACTCCTGCTGGCAATTGTAATATTCCAAATCTTCCGGTGATGCTTTATTCAACCTGTGACAGAACCAGTGCTAATGTTAATAAAAAATATGAAAATTACACAGCTCTGGAAAAAAAAATAAGAGACCACATTTTAAAATCAGCATCTCTATGAGTAGGACAAACATTCCAAAACAGTGTCTGTTAAATTCCTACATGAGCATCTCATTCTAATTTATGATGGACTGATTAGTGATCACCTGAATCACATCTAATTTAATGAGGAGAAGTATAAAAACACTTCTGTAATCAACACTCTCCTCTCACAATGAGATTTTTTTTTACTTATTCAAGTTCTCTAAACACTGCATCATTTCTCTTATTTTGATGTTTCGTCAGTTCCTTTAAAATTATGCTTTAAAGAACAAAATATGAAAAAAAATGTAAAACTGCTAAATTCATTACTTACAGTAACGAACACACAGGTTTCAGTAACTTCTGCCATTTAACTTATAATTTCTCCAAAAGACTGTAGATACTGGCTTAGATACATCAGTGAAAGTGACTTAAAGCAACAAAACATGCATCATAGTTGAGGATCATGAATGAAATTCCTCACCAAGCGTTGAGCTCATCGTTCTTTTTCTTAAAGTTCTCCAGCTTTTTCATTCCCTTGACCTTCTGCTGGGTGAGGGAGTCCACACTCTCCCACGTGTTGTGGATGTAGGACCAGCCCTTCCACTTGATGAAGAACTGAGTTTCGCCCTCCTCCTTCTCCGGGTCAAAATCGACTCCAGGGTCGCCGTTCTCCTCCACGGCGTACAGAGTGGTGGCAGCTCCAGTTGCTGTGACAAGGAGACAAAAGTTTACCTCCGAATCGTTCACTGTCCCTGAGACTGCACACCAAGTGGTGCGCGTGATTAGAGTTCGAACTCTACTGGAGCTCTTGCATATGACTGTGATGTGTCATGTTCTTGAATTCTCACTGAAAAATCTCTCATATGTTTCTTGCTTGTTCCTTAAATTCATGATATAAGACATGCTATATAATAAATGAGTGAGTGACTCTGAGCCGTTCAGAACATGCAGTATTGGAAGTATGTCAAGGTATGTTGCACCAAACCGAGTAACCTCTAAAGTTTGAGGTGCTGGGAGCACCTTGACCAACCACAGATCCAGAGAAGTGTATGAGGCAGTAAATTAAAGTAAAACTGGTTGAGTCAATAAATTAAGGTAATAACAAAAGTAACATTGCGGCAGCTGGTGGTCCAGTGGTTAGGGAGTTGTCCCTGCCAAGGGTTCAAATCACAATACTGCTAGTGGCACCAATAAGGTTCCCTTGAGTCAGGTAGCATCCCCATAGTCTGCTCCCCCTTGGTGAATGGGTTAAATGCAGAGAGAGAATTTTGTGCTGTTCACAATGTGACTCCCTAAGTCTCCCGATACCGTGGACCGATACCACGGTCTGACAAATGTCTGTGTTTGAGCGGCGTGTAACGGGGTTAATCACAGGCGCCGAGTGCCCGCCCCCAGGCTCCCGCTGCAGCACTCGCAGCACAGAGAGGGAGAGGGGAGAGAAGCCAGCGTGTGGAGCTATTTCAAAGTGAATGAAGATGACAAAACAAAGGCGGATTGCAAATTGTGGTCAGCGAACTTGT
>JBBKCR010000018.1:1872198-1890584 GCA_037577295.1 Ladigesia roloffi
ACACACACACACACACACAAACACACACACACACACACACACACACACACACACACACACACACACACACACACACAGCTGCTGTACAAACAGTAAACAGAAAACAGGGAAAAGTGGTCTCTTATTTTTTCCATGGCTGCATATAGGCTCAGGATCCACAGAGCTACCATGAAACCCTCCTTTAGCTGGATAAGTAAAAAATTAATGAACATTTATTAAAAATGGATGGTCCGACACAATACCTTAAAATATTCAAATGGACGTTACTGAGAAACAACAAGTAGATCCGTCTCCTAAACGACCTTGTTGTGCAAAACACAATATTGAACCCAAAGCAATCTGGCATGTAAATGTTAAAATGCTTGAAAAAACAGTTCTTCCAGTCCTATTTCAAGCATTTTTTTATTTAACGGTTGCATAAAACCAACTTTATTGCGATCTTTCACAAGAAAGAATTACGTCATTGGCAAGTCCATGTCTCTGAAGGTTATGTGTGATTTGCTTCATGTTTAAACAAAGGCACTGTTGCTCCCATAACAAGGCTGACAGGACAGGGTCAACTTCTGAGCTGTGTAATTAAAGAGCATAAAACACAAATGCACTGGCCCAAACCTGGTCCTGTAGAGACAATGCCCCTGCTATAGCATACCTGGTAATTATCAGGTTCAGTGTTTTTAAACTATCTGAACTATGCAACAAACCAGGACTGGAGCTGGACCAGCACCTGACAAAATGTACGCCTTGAATCTGTATTTCTAATCTAGATTTATAAATATAAATCACAATATAAACCAGGTCATAGGTTTTAATCAAGTGTAATGTGTAAGTATATCAATAAACCTGATTATACTGTTTTCAACCTGTACATCAAAGAGATTAACGATAATAACTACCTGTTATGAGTTTTCGGAAGTGGGCTTCACACATACAAGAAACCTCAGTACTACTGATACCAACTTTATTGGAGGAAGAAAGAACACGTGCTTTGGAAAAGACAGACATTTTCACAGTTTCATATTCAAACCGGTTCTGAAAAGTGACAGCATTTCTTAATTCATCTCTTCTGGTAAGACTGAGAGGACATTCACTGAAGCCTCACAGTGATCACACATTAAAATGTGATGGAAAAATTGTGTTGAGTCAGTGGTTAGCACTCTAGTCTCCAGCGATCCGAGTTCATGTCTTAGTGGAACCTATAGTCATAATAGTGTGGTGGTTTGGGAGTTGCCCCAGCAATCAGAAGGTCATGGGTTTGAATCCCAGGACTGCTTATGCCACCACTGAGGTACCCTTAAGTAAAATATCATCACCACACACTGCTCCCTAGGCACCATTTACAGCACCCCAAAGCTTCACTCAGGTGAAGGGTTAAACACAGAGGATTTTGTTAATTTCCCCTGGGATCAATATAGCATGTAAACAAATAATTTAATTGGGAAAAATAAGTAAAAACTAAGGTCAAGCTTCATTTGTGATATTAAAATATATGTGCATGTTTTAAAAGTCACATGCCCTTTTTCATGCCAGATTAAAATATTTTTTCTAGTAATAATCCTCTTTAAAACAAGTGTGAACCTGCAAGTGAGGGATTTCACAAAAAGCTCAGTGCTGTACAAAATAAATAAATCAACACAGAAGAAAGACATCATTTGTATTTTGTTTTGTTTTTTTGATTTGTTTGGTCAGAATTATTATTTCTAATAATAATCTTTAAAATAAGTGAGGCTGCCAGTGAGGAAATTCACTGACTGTTTAGTACTGTATTATAAAAAGAAGAAAAAAGGTGAATGTGTTAAATGCAGGATCAATATAGTATGTAATTTAAATAAAAAGGTAAATGAATGTTGAAAAAAATTACAAAATATATGTGCATATTTTAGAAGTCATGCATTTTTTTGTATGTCAGATTCATAAAATAATCCTCTTCAAAGGAAGTGTGAAGCTGCCACAGTAAGAGAATCCACCAACTGCTCAGTACAGACAAAAATAAAAATAACGAACACTACAGTAGTCTGGCTTCGTTTCTTTTATAAATAATATACATGCACAGTTAAAAAGTCCCTTTCATTATATCTGACTTATATTATTTCTAATAATAACCTTTAAAATAAGTGCCATATGAAGAGAATTAACCAACTACTCATTTGTTTAAAAAAACAAAACAAAAAATGATTCCTTTAACAATTCGCTAGCATTGTTATGTCAGATTTATATTATTTCTAATAATAGTCCTCTTTAAAACAAGGGAAGCTGCCACAGTGAGACAAATCACTGACAATCAGCTGTATATAGTTTTAAAAAATAGTTTAAATTATAGTCTGGCTTCTTGTTATTTTAAATACGCGTATATTTTTTATCACTTGCATTTGGTTTCTTGTCGGATGAATAATTCTCCAGAAATAATCGTCTGTAAAATAAGTGTGTGTGATCTGAACGGAAGTGGTGCTGCTGCTGACAAAGCAGAGGCCTCGCGGCCAGCCTGTCCTTATATGGGACGATGATGTCACGGCTTGGGCGGAGCCAGGCCCTGAAACTGAGCTACGATTGGCTGCCGTGTTCTTTGCCAGGGAAAGAGCCAATGAAAATTCAGCAAAGTAACTTCTGACCTCTGCATCACCGCCTGCGCTCCTTCCTGTAGTTCCATGCGGCCTGTATGCAATGCTGTGCAACTCATACAGGCACTGCCGCACAAAGCAAGAGCCATTTTGTGACTTTCAAGTGGACTTTCAGCCATTTAATGACCCACCTCACACATTTGTCACTCACTGATTTTCCTGCAATGATTGTCACCCTTATACCAAGTAGAATACTGAAACTGCAGGATTCTAAAGGCCAGGACCATTTCCCTTTTTCTCTCTTACTCTTACTTTCTCTCTCACATTCAGAAAATGGCTGCCCAAAAAAAACAGCAGTCTATTCACCTTCCTGAAGGACAAGCTGTTATAAGGCTCATCCCTTAATCGGGGTAGTAAGTCATTCTTAACTCACTGCCTTTAAACCAATTTGAAATTGTGTGTAGGTGTCAAAATGTAATCTGCACTCAAAAAGCATGAAAAATGGTCCAAGTAGCAAAATATGGATAAACAATGCCTTTGTCACCTTTACTGATTGATTATTTGAATAATAGCACACAGATATGGAGATCACATCCATATCAGGGTATAAACCAATTCTTCATTGTGTGTTGAAGTCAAAATGTGATCTGAAAGTCAATAACCTAACATGTAAAAAGTGTCAAAATGGCTCAATTTGTATAAAACAATGTCTGTAACCTTCACTCTTTGATTATCTGACTTAAAGCAATCATTAATATGGAAATCACATCAATATCAGCATTTGAAATCTGTAGAATTCAAAATTTAATCTGAAAGTCAAAAACATATGAAATATTGTAACAAGGGTCAGTTTGGATGATAAAACTGTCATTACCTTTACTGTACAGCAGTCTTTAAATACCTAGATCACATACATTTTGGCGATCATATCCATAGTGTCACCGTACTGGCTAAATAAATTGTATAAAGTAGTAAAAACTTGCATGTTTCTTGCTCAGGCATGCTTGGAAAGAATAAAAAAAAAGTCCCTTGTGAGTCACTCATTAGGTTGAGGTCACACTAAATTAGACTAGACTAGAAAATTAAAATTTGATTTGAGCTCGGTTAGGCCAAATTACAACACCGAACTTTTCCAACATACCTACAAATACGACCATTTTGGAAGCTTGCTAAAATAATACAAATGTACAAATATTAAAACATCATTATCACATCAAACACCTTCAACCCCACAAAATACTCCTCTCATTTTGACGTTTATCAATCTGCAACTGTTTATTGAGTTCTTGAACCTCACATACTAAAACATTCCACCACGTGTGGTTGGAAACATCAGTACATCATTCACTTAAAGACTTCACTTTAAGGAAAAAAAAATTGGACCAAAATACCATTTTCATTGTCAGGCTTCGAACAACTAGCTGTGAACCATTCATTTCTTTAAAGTACCAACAAATTAGCAAATTTTCATTACTCATCGACATATAATCCCTGGTAGTTCCTTAAAAACACTTTCAGGTAACAGAGGTTAGCAGTTACAATCATAAGTTTCTGTAATATTTATTGTTAAGAGAAATTATCATCACTGTCATACCAAATCCTCACTTTAAAAAAAATACATCTAAAAATCCAAGATGCTTCAAACACTGTGGGATAATTTCACACAAAAGGATCTAAAGAAAATAGTCCAAAAATCCTTAGAATAAAATATTATATGGACCAACAGAAAAAATCCTTAGAATAGAATATAGGAATGTTTTTGCTTTTCCAATTCAATAATTCATAAAGGTGAGGTTTTGTTATGTCAGGGAGGACACATTTACGTTGATAGGGAAGCTGGATGGGGGTCTGAGTGCAGGGTCAACTGCTGTGTGGTACCCCTGGAGCAGGCCTTGTTCAAGGGCCCAGTGGGAATGGGACAGGACAGTGACACCAGTACCCCTCCGGCTGCGGGTTCATGCCTGTCACTCCCCTGCTAGTTACAGAACATTAAAAAAGAGACAGCAGTGTGGGTCACCAAATGCTCACAGGTGGATCCCCAAACTCCCATTTAAACCTATTTTACCAATAAAGGACTCCTATAAATAAAGGACTCCAACAAATAAGTCCTAAATATGAGTTAAGTGTAAAGTCATGGGCACCTTAAACACTTACAAAATAATCCAAAACAGTAGAACCCTTAAAGAAGGAACGGTAGAGAGTAAAATAAAATGCAGCATAAATAAGAATCAAGACATTAAAATGTTTAGTTATTTAAAAAAAACACTAAATATTTAAAATAAAAAATGGCTTAAATTAATTCTACATCGTTTCACTTCATTCTAGGACATCAATATAGTCAAGTCTCAGTTTTGGGGCCAACAGGACCAACAGGCCCCCCCATACAAGGTACCTAAACCCACTTTGCTATCACACACATTCATTGTAAAGACAAATTAAATGATGTTAGAGAAAAATGTTTTATTATCAGAAATGTTACATGTAAAAATGGTGCAATGCAGTACAAACTAATCAGGCAATGGCATTTTTTTACATTCCCATGATGAAAAAACGGAAAATATTAGAAAGCATGAACTGCTGGTTTGAAAAAGAAATCCAGATCTGTAGAGCATGGCACACGTTTGGGTCCAGGCCTGGGGTCTAGTATTGAGTGTTTTTTTTTTAAGAAATGCCAGTAAAATTTAGGGTGTGGCTACACCCAAGGTCAATGGTTTAAAAGGAAAACATTTGACAGGAATAGTACTTCAAAGCTGTGCACAGGTGATCAACCATGCCTGTCAATGTAAACAATCAAGAGACAAGTGATGGGGGGACAGAGAGAGTAAAGAAAAAACATAAAAAGTCATACCTGGAAGCATTGCTTTGAGTTGAGCCGTCGTCTCCTTGCTTTTTGTTCTTGCTCATCGTGGTGGCTTCTGATCTTTATTTTTGTTTATTTCGATGATCGTTAGTCCAGGTATAAACTGTCAAAAGTTGAAAGTGAAGGAGTGGGTGAAGGCTTTAAGTCCCATCTCGGTTCTGGTTTGCAAAAAAAGTCCTCCCGTTGCGACATAGGAGAGGATAAGCCTCGACTCGCACATTAATAAAATTAATACGTTTTTAAAATAAGGTCTAAAAATGTCTAGAAATTGAAAATTTAACACCTGCTCGACAGTGATCAATGGTCAGGGTCTGATCGACTCTCAACCCGATCAGATCCAGCAGAGCCACATGCATAAATTCTTACTGCGTCATCACACAAAGGAGTGTTTTTTTAAACAAAAAGAAAAAGATTATAAAATAACATAGCCATCACAAAAAAAGAAAGAGGTTAACATACCTAATTCCATAGACACGCAGGGAAATGTAGCGCAAACGTTCCTTTGTAAATCCGGCACGAAAAAACAAAGATATAAAATCCCCAAAAACAAAGAAAGCAAGAAACTCGAACAAAAAATATATAACGAGAAGAAATATAAACAAAAGGGAGCAGTGGCCCCTTTTGAATGGAGGAGGAGAGTCGGAGAGGGTCTACAGCGCACTAAAAATGGAGGCGCGCCATGGCTGCCAGTGCGAGGCAGAGAAAACAACGACGCTCTCCTCCAGGCTGACGCGGGGCATGCTCGCCTCTCTGACCGAAAAAAAGGTCCAAAAACGAGGCGGAGAGCCTCCCTCGTCTACGCGCGAGACACAGAAGGGGGAGAGGCTCAAGCAGGAGCCCCGAGGAGAGAGTTAAAGTTAGAGAAAGTTGAGCTAGAAGTGCTGAAAGAGAGCCCGGCGAGAACCGACGCGCTCCCCTTCCCAAGGCTCATCCGCCATCTACAGCTCCTTCCCTTCCCAGCCCAGAGCTTCAGCCTGTGATTGACGTTCTCCCCATTTAGTCCAGCACTCAGGTGATGCACCAAAGTCCCGCCCCCTTCTCATACTTTAAACCTAAAACTACTTCATTAAACCCCATCTAACCCAACATCTTTTTGGGACCCCCAAAGCCCTGGCACACAAAGCCACCACGCACAATCAGCCCTTTAGACATTAAGACTGTTGTTGCGCTTCTTTAAGAGTGTATAAAAATTATTTCAGAGTGCCATCACTTCCTGCTCACTCAGGAAATGAGATATTAGGAGCCATTTTAGAAGCTTGGGACACCATTTTAGAACACATTGCAACTATCCACACCAAGACTGGGGCACAGTTTAGACTTTCATGGTTTTCAGACTCAAGAAAAGCAATAAAAGAGTAATGACATCAGAGCATTTTTGGGCAACTCAGGGGGGAGGCTGTCAAAGTGTGACAGCACAAAGGAAAGTGCAAATTGTAGTTTGTGTTCCAACATTTTGTAGTTCCTAGTGTTTTTTTATGTTCTGGAATTGAGGGCGGAGACAATAGTCAATAAGTTAAAGCCGATGGAATAGTGGGCTTCGAAATGTTTGCAGTTCGTAGCTGAGTTATTCATGACATGATCCAATTTTTTTTTTTTTTTGTTAATTGAAAATGTTCAGTACTTTAAAGCCAGCAATGAAAGTGAGCAAGCTGGAGATGATGGGACTTTGAAGATATTGCAGTTTGTAGTTGAGTTTATACACTACGGCAAGCAATGTTAGCTGTTACAATGTTTACTCATTTGCGTTTTAGGTTTTTGAAAATTTTACTTTCTGACACGACGGTAACTCTTCACACTTGTTCATCCTCTAGACTGATTGCGATCACAAAGCCATTGGAAAATTTTTAACTTGAAAGAATCAATTGGAATGGTAGGACGCACAAAAGAAGTTTGCCGTCGACTTGTGCAAAGAAGAAAAGCTTAACTCGGCTTCTCGAAACATTTCCCCATCCAATGAGAGCAAGTCGGAATTTTTCAAATCTAAACTTTTATTAAGTAAAACAAAAACAGTTCAAATTTGAATCATTTTACATACATGATGCACATATTGGCTGAAACAAAACATTGCAAAGTAATAAAACACTTCAAAAATTCATAAAAAATTATCAACCCCCCAAAGAAAAGACAAACAAAAACGGTGCAACACATCAGGCAAAAAAGAAGGTTTTCCCATTACAAATCCAAATGCAAAATTAGAGCCGCCATCTTCCTGATATAGCTGTAGACTCCACTCGACTGTCCAGTAGGGGGTCTTAATGAAATCAAAAAGCAGAAGGGAAAACATGTAAACCTCAAGCGTACTGACTAAGATTCAACACCTTTCCAATAAAATCTTGCTCAAAGCACAGTCCTACACAAATTACAATTTGAACCAAAATGTCACAAAACACCACAAATTAGGCAACTGGGGGCTAGCTAGCTTCATCAAGAGTGCTTGAAGTATGCGAGAAAGTCATCGAGAAAATAAAGCACTCACAATTACCTATGCTGTGTCAGGGCCAGAAAATGATCAAAATGCGAAGTTTAAGACAAAAGCTACAAAAAGCATAGAACGTAATGCTATCAAATTACACTGTATCATACTGAGTGCTATCATGCATCTAATTACAATGTAATAACATTAACACAATCACAATAATGCAAAAAGGCAACTTGCTGAAAAAAAATTCTCATCCTATTCAAGAATAAAGGGCTCAACGCAACTTGCAAGTAAGCTAGTCTGACAACTAGTCTGCGTCACAGTAATCACACCACAAAGCATGCATATATTAAGACAAGTCTGGTTATACACGTCATATGTCTGTCATTGTTAGTATGTAAGGAAATGTACATTGTCAGTCAACAATTGAATCAACTATTGTAATATTAAATAAACGTTTCATCATTTAAAAATTTTAGCCAGTGTATTTGTTAATTCGACAATTTCTCATCTAAAGTTCCAAAAAAGTTGCACTGTTCTGGTCAGAAATTCCATCTATCGTGTAATAGCTTTGTATGATATAATGATTCATGTTTTATTTTTTTTAAATAACAAAGCTTTTTAAAACATTACTATGTTAGTAGGACTTCCATGTAAACTTCAAGGCGCACACTCCCCAAATAAAGTTGATCTTTTATCAAGAAATGGCTAAACGTCTGACTGCTTGTGAATTTCATTTCTAGACATTTTGTCCACTCTGACACAAAAAGGTTGATTTTATAGATAAATAACCAATTTGCTAGTATCCAAAAATCCAACACCAGCTTCTGTTTTTGTTAACTACAACTAAGAAATCTAAATGCTTCAATCACAACCCACAACCATAGAATGGTCAAATATGCTATACAACAAATTCTGCTGAGTATTTTTTAACGTGTACTTGACTGGGTGTTTGATCCTGTACACATCTTGCACTCTATCAGTCCCAATTAATTAGTCAAGTATAATGCATATCGATTAAAACCCAGAAAAGGCCCAACCACAGGGGGGCGAATAGTAATTTGACGCATTATGTGGCATCCTAAAAATGTCATTTTCTACCACAAATACTTGAGGTTATTATAGTAATAACACTGTTATGCAGATTGAATAAATGTTGAATAAATCAAAACACCTGTAAAGTAACACGGTAATTAAAACCGTGTAACTACAGTAATTAAAACAAAAGCAATTAAGGTAACTAACAGCACAATATACCCAAAGGGAATAAAATAATGTGCGAGAGTCGGTTCATGTTAAAATTGAGAATAATCCATCTCAGAAGGATGAATACTGCCAGTCAAATGAAAGTCATGGCAGCTCAGGGCCAAGATGATGTGAAAAATACAACAAGAACGCAGTACAGGGCCTACATTAAGAGACGTCATCAGTCTGATGCAAGGTTCCCACGAGGAATAAGATCCGTTTCAAGAGGTAGGGCAGTGCCCCAAGAGGACAAGCAGCAAAGTAGATATGAAGAAAGGAAGCATCCAAGTTAAAAATGTATGTAGTTGTCCGACTGCATAAAAAATAATTAACGTAGACTAGCAGAAGAAAATCCTTTAAAGATCGAGGTCAACAGGAAAGTTAAAACCAAGCCATTCCTTATGAATGGTCTTGTTGCTTCCAAAATTCACAACTTCTTGAGAAATTTTTGTTTGGTTTTTGGTTTATAAGAACATATAACAAATCAGGAAACTTCACTAATCCGGGAGGAAATTGATTGTTATGGCTGCACTCACACTGATATCTAGTAATAAACTAAGATCGGGTTAACCTTCAGAGTCAGACTACCCATCACCCCACTTCTCCTAACCTAGTTTCAAATGAGAGTGTGCACCACTATGCTACAATGACAGACACATGAGGTAACGTGCCACCGGAAAAAAGGAAAAAATTTTGGGACTTACCAAGTTGCCTTCTTTTCTAAGCACACTCACAGTGATGTCCTCAGGCATGTTTCTTCTGATGGGAAAAGAAAAGAAATAACACTTAGTCTAAGATAACGACAACTAAAATTGCAACCAAGAATTCACATTTTCCCTGTAATTTTCATGGCACAACATGGCACAACTGAGGTGACTGACTCAATCAAGAAAAATTGTCAACTAGTAGTTACTAGTGGATTACAGTCTCCAGAGATTGCCACTTATTTCTCTTATGGTCATCACACTCTGAGACAAGTAAGATACCTAAGCATCTAAATTCTAACAAATACAACTAAAAATTTAGTGACCTGTATTTTTGGGCAGATGTTTGGTATGTTGGAAAGGCCCCAATGCTTCACTGTGTAGTTCTAATTTTTTAGAAAATTTTTGTAACATATTATTGTAACAAGAGGTCAAAAAGCTTATTGCGCTGATGAAATTTTATTTGATTCAAAGTAATTATTCAACCCCAATTTGTAATTAAAAGTATTGTTATTTGAATACATATTTATAGTTAATGAACCCATGAATGGACTGGTATTGTTTTCTAGACTTAAAATGACATGGAGCCCTTTCACAGGACTGTAAATATTTTGTAAAATCAGATTATATTTAGGTATCTAAATGTAACTCTTCTTTTATATACCTATGATAAAAGGTACAAAAACAATTGGAGATGACCATCTGTTCCAGCAAACCATATGAAGGGTAAGAAGAAATATCTAAAATAAGTAAAAACATGTAACTATCGCTTGGCACATGGGTTGCCACTGTTTGATGTCAATGTGGATTTTTTAAAAATCAGTATGACATTAGCATTACTACCACATAAGCTTTCCAATAGTCAATGTTTCCTAATTCTATATGACTGTAGCTTATTTTGCTATGTGGCATTTACGTAATTATTCCATCCCAGTTTTGGATTAATGAACCCATGCTTCCTGCATACTGCCTACATATTTTAAAAGATTGTTGCTAATGACTGGATAGCTGTTTTTTCTTCTATTAAAATTACATAGACCCTTACTCCATATTGTAAATATTGTAAAGCTAGATTTATTTGAATATTTGGAGATTTGGAGAAGAAATATATGAAATTATAATGTTAACAGTGCATTTTGTTTTAGCAATAAATAGATAAAATATAGTAATATAATAGATAAATAGTCTTCACTGGATGGTGGATTCCCATTACGATTACTTCCACATATGCATGACCATTAAATCACATGAATACCGGCAATGTAACTGTAGCCTCTCACATTCATATTAATAATTTGCAGCTTGCATTGAGTGGCAAGTGCAGTTTGCTATTGTTTTTGTTAGGTTTTCTGTTCATTTATTCATCAACAACTCTCCCGCAAATGTTGTACCATGAGGTCAGATGAAGGCATCCTCCAGTACTTTATGTTGCTGCTATTTCAGGCATCATTGTGTTCTTGAAAATGATACTGCAGATTCAATATACCTTGGTGGTGCACCAAACTTTGAACCATTTGAAGCATTTCAACAACAAATAAATTGATTTGGAGCCTAAATAGGTCAATTCTCAGCAAGACCCTGATGACATCATAGAGTGGGTCATTGTTCAGTTTGGTCAGGAAGAAAAGGACAAATGTTTGTGTGTGGGTCATCCAGTGGTCTGCCAATTAAACAAAGAACAAAGTATTTGGTGCTAATCTGGTCATCTGGTTATTACTGTTTTCATTGTGCAACGGCCACCATTGATGAAAACAGATTCCGTGCAAAACTGGTGGAAATACAGGCTGTTCTCTTAGATGGACCATTACAATAATAAAATAAATCCATACACATGGTTGGCAGAAAAGGAGTATGTGTGGTAGAAGCTGGAGCCTTTGGTTTTATTAAGAAAGCAATCAATGGGACTTTTCATTTAAAAGCTGTATATGAAAGCAACTCTGACATTCAAAGCAATATCAAGTATGAAAATAGCTGGGTCTTGAAATAAGGCAATGATATTAGCAATGTTAATTAAAGAAATAACTGACACCACTAAAAATAATATACGTTTCAAATCTGTAATTACAAGTAAATGGCTAATGCTGTCAGTTCTGATATCATGACCTTATTTGGAATTTTAATTACTATTATTATCATTATGTGTAATAAATAAAGCTTGGGTAGAGCCAGCCACCACTTCTATCTAAACATTAATTTGCATTACAACACAAGCCCAAGTATTGAGAAGGTGACAAAATGTTTGTTAATTTCACATTATAATTCAAGAGTATTTCACCAACAATGAAATTTGCTAGACAAAATATGAATAAGTATTTTTAGGGCTGGGCACGTTAACAAATTATTACATGGGGGTTAATGCCCTGCCAGTGCTAAATAGCTTTGGTTTTACATTTGATTTGATTACATTAATGTTTAAGTTGTTATTTGCAAGAAATAGTTTAACTGAAAATTTGGAACTGCTAAAGGGAACACTGCTGTTAAAAAGCAAGTAATATGTTTAAAGTTTTTAAAGTGCTTTTCAATACTTTCTAATTAATTACTGAATTTTGCGTTTAACAATGCGATTAATTGTGATTAAAAATTAAATGCCCAGCATTAACATTTTAAATTAATACATGGCACCTTTATAGAAGAAAAACATATAAATATAAGAGATTACTACAAATTGACATGGTAAAATAAAATGAAAAGGATTGCTGCCATTGAAGTATTGTGAAAAGAAAAAGCTTGGGGTACCTTAAATAGTTCACTGACATAATAATTGTTTTAATATTAAAGAACCGGCCATCAGTAACCTATGAATATTTTCATGGTATTTTCATTAACATTTTGTACAGTTGCTCAAAACACCTCCAAATCTACAAGAGCATCTTCTCAATGGAAAAATGTAAATTTGTGTATAGTGATAAATTTGGATGAAATGTTTCACTTGTGTTTCGATCTAGGTCAAAAATGCTAATCCAAATTGCACTTCCAAAATACAAAGCAGTGATAATGTAAATGTTTCATCAAGCTAGTTTAACTATAATCTATTAATAAGTACAGGAAAATTAGTTTATTTTACTGCGCAAGAAACCTTATCAGACAATATACTTATATCTTGCACAATAGCTTTACTGGTCCATAAACAATAAATTATTAATTTCATGGCAACATATGTGTAGATTGCTGTTAATAATACAGTAGCTCTAAGTAGATTTAAAAATCCAGATCCAAGCTTCTTTAAGAGTTACCACAGCCTTTACCTTCCGCAAAAAGAGCATTAGTAATAGATATCTACTATCTTTATCCCATGTGTAATGTGATGTCAATAAATATTTCTAAGCATTCTGTGAAAGGCTTTTGGTGCGTGTTGACCTGTATTGCCACAAGTACACTCAAATATTAAACTACGTAAAATGGTTTGGTGTTATGAAGCGATGTTGACCGCAAATTCGCAATTGAACGACAATGCTACGAAACACTGCTATAATGTAAAGCAGCCAATTGTAGACAATTGCGGAAAACCAAAGTACAATTAAACAAGGATTCTAACTGTATGAACGTATTCCAGGTGCCGGCAATATATAAACGAATTTCTCATTTGTTAATTTACACCAAGCTTTCATTTCGATACAGGACGTTCTGTTACATGTACCCATGTATAAATAACCCCTTTAAAGTCGCATGTAAGGAACCCAGTCTACTTAGTAGTACAGATTTATTGAAGATTCATAAGACCCAAAACCATTTTTCCGTCATTATTAAATACAATGAACGTTGTATTCAAAAAAGTTGATTTAGGAACTTCGCAGCCCTGAGAATTGTTACGTAGACAAAGTCTCTGCAGTTTAGTATCACTACCCTGCTTATAATGTGTTACAAAACTTATTTAGGGCCAAGGACCAAATACTTAAATGCCACTTTCAAGTTGGCCCAGCCCATTGTGGAGGTTATTTGATAGCTACTGACTAGCTTTGGTACTTACATATGCACCAAAACCCCAATGGAAGATTCAAGTTTGCGCAATACCCAGGGCTACTCATAATTGTGTCAAGTAAATACACAAATTGTAGCTATGACCATGGTTTGATATGACAATATTAATTGTGTCGCATTTCTCTTCTGATTTAACAAATTATTATTATGGCATTAACTGCCGAAATTCAAGTCAGTAGTCATAAGTATCCACAGCTCGACGTCAGTCAAATATGACCCATGGAACTAATTTAGTTTACATCTATGTATTCCTATGGGTCAAATACTTACAGGCATTCTTCCCCTCCGTCTCTTCATCCATATTTCCGATTATGTAGACTAGGGACCTTTGAAGACAAAAAGCAAATTCTGAATAAACTATCATTTCTATGATTTTAAGCACACCCTAGTGGCTACTAAAATTATATATACATTATTAACTTACGTTGTCAATGTATGCAGCGGAATATTGTTCCATCATGTTTTGTCCAGTTGTTCTGATGCCTGAAAAGAAGATTTTGAAATAATTAGTTTACCATTCTTAGCTACTGGGGTGATTTGACCACAGTATAACATAACAGATAGGAATGATTTTGCAGTTAAATATACTGAGCAATCTTTGTTAATCAAATCTGAATCAATCGACAGAATAAACATAAGACATAAGAATTGAGATTCAGTCTCTAATTCATGTGAAATTACTAAATGTCTGTGTAATACCAAAAAATCTCAACATCTGTGTGAGGTCAACCAACAAGAACATTTCACAAAAAACTTTTATTTTTGCCCCATTTATAAAAGCCATTTTTTATATATATACTGCTCACACAAAGACTAGTTTCCATAAACAATCTTTGTGCACAAATCCTTTGAGAATGTTGTCTCCATAATTTAAACATTTAAATACATTATAAGAAACCTAACAGTACTTCTTTACATATATGAATACTGTTCAAATGTATTGCATGCAGTTTCTTGATGTGGACAATTGAAGAAAATCTTTGGTTGAACTTGTCGGTGTATAACTCACATCTCCTATCATTTTAATTATTTTTAGAGGCTTTTAACAATCTGGATTCCTCACAATCAAGAGATAAAAATCCACACACAGTTTATGTCAAGAGAAAGAACAAGAATGTCAAAAACAGACATTTGTGTAATAGCAGAGGAATAAAAGCACTTTTTCTGTACCACAAAGGGTTAAAAGCCAACACCCTAATATTTAACATCGAAAAAATACTGTAGAAACTTTAAAAGCACAAGAAATGGAATGGGTGATACAGTCTATACAGGGTCACAAGAAATGAAAGCACAAAAAATTAAAAATACATGATAAATTTTCAATTTTATGCAAATAATGCAGCATATGGGGTAATAAAAAACAAAAAAAATTACAATCTGGTTCTAAATTATACATTGTCTACACAGATTCATTCACATGTTTTGTCAAAACAAACGACATTTTGGGTTGAAAATGGCAAATTTTCATTAGGTAATACATTGCAAATAAATAAAAAAATAACGAAAAGACTATTTTCGACAAAAATACACTTAAACCAACACAACACCTCTTCAAACGCTTTGTTTAAGATGTAGGACATCGAATTGTAGTTTGGACGTCGAGTTCTTATAATTTTTGACTTATTTTTTGCGCCAATTTAGCCCTGACGTGGACGGTTGTCCTTTCAAGGACAAAGCCCAATTTAAAATGCGTAGTCGGTGGAAAAACTGCTTTCCTCTCGTCCTTGGTCGAATTTGAAAGGCTCAGCCTGTGCCTCTCGGCGAAACTACACTGTTCTGATCAACTCCAGACATCTTTCGAGCTGATTTTGTTGTTTTTAACAGAGAAATTCGTTCTGGCTCCTTGGCGCTGGCCCCGTCGTGGCCATTTTCGCACCAGCTTCTCCAACCGTCTCCGTCCTCCTCCATGTTGGAGCTCCTGTGAAACGCAGCCCCCTTCCACTCTCTAAGATTTATCTTACCCAGGTCCGGGGCAGGAGCTCGGCGGATCCATCTGGAGCCGAAGACATGATGTTTTTCGTCGAGAATGTGTTTGTTTTTTTTCGGAGAAGAGCCTCTCGCCCGGCTGTGCGTCTGTCCGCCCCGTCCCTCCTCGCGCTCTGAGCTTCTCTCTCCACGCGAGCGAGCGCGAGGAGAGGGGGGCTGGGCCTCGCGCTCTGGCGTCACCACGCGCACAGTTTCCTCAGACTCTGGCATTCTGGGTAGAAGAAGGAGGCCGTCCATTTTGGCATTCGATCACACCGGCATGCACTGAGCTCAGAAACCATCACTGCAAGGTTCTGCACAATAGGGGAACAACTGGAGGACCCTGCAGCAAACCCTGCCTCTGGTAGTGTTCCTGGTGACAACTTAACTGAAGACCCTGAAGCAAGACCCTGCTTCTGGTAGTGTTCCTGGTGACAAATTAACTGCAGATAGTGAAGCGAAACAGGTAGTGTTCCTGGTGACAACTTAACTGCAGACCCTGAGACGGTACTGTTGGACTTGGGAGATATGGGACGGGCCAAAGACCTGAGTGACTTTGAAAAAGGCCAGATCGTCATGGCCAGGCGCCTGGGTCAGAGCATCTCCCAAACGGCCCGGCTCGTGGGGTGCTCCCGCTCCGCAGTGGTGACGACCTACCGACAGTGGACAGAGGAGGGACAGACCACTAACCGGCGCCAGGGAGTCGGGCGCCCGAGACTCATTGACTCAGGCGGCCAACTGAGGCTGTCCTGTCTGGTCCAAACCGACCGAAGAGCCACCGTAGCGGAGGTCACGGAAATTTTCAACGCTGGTTATGGGAAGAACGTGTCCGAGCACACGGTACATCGAACCCTGCTAAGCATGGGCCTGCGTAGACGCAGACAGGTCAGAGCGCCCATACTGACACCTGCACACCGCCTGAAACGCCTGGAATGGGCCCGCGAGCGAGAGGACTGGACCACGGAGCAATGGAAGAAGGTGGTGTGGTCCGACATGTCACGTTTTACCTTGCAACACGTGGGCGACCGGGTGCGTGTGCGGCGTTTACCCGGGGCAGTCATGGCACCAGGGGGCACTGTAGAAATAAAAGATGATGGAGGGAGTGTGACGCTCTGGGCAATGTTCTGCTGGGAAGCCCTTGGTCCAGTCATTCATGTGGACGTCAGTTTGACGCCCGAAACCTACATTAACATGGTTGCAGACCAAGTACACCCCTTCATTACGACTGTATTCCCTGAGGGAAATGGGCTCTTTCAGCAGGACAGCGTGCCCTGCGACACTGTAAAGACTCTTCAGGAATGGTTTGAGGAACATGACGACGAGTTCAAGATGTTACCCTGGCCTCCATGTTCCCCTGATCTCAATCCTATCAACCATCTGTGGGATGCTTTGGAACAACAAATTCGATCTGCGGCGGCTACGCCTCCCAACTTACAGGACTTAAAGGATCTGCTGCTCGCATCGTGGTGCCAAATACCACAGCAGACCTTCCGAGGTTTTGTGGAGTCCATGCCTCGGCGGATTGCAGCTGTTTTGGCGGCATGTGGAGGAACAACCGCATATTAGGCAGGTTTTTAATAAACCTCAGATAGTGTACTGCATTTCAGTAGTAGTAGGACATTTTTATTTGTTTCAGGAGAAGTTCTGGACAGCTGGACTTGTGGTGTGGCCTACAAGATCATACCACTATTCTCTATGACGATGAAAACAATAATGTGTATTATTATTACAACTACTACTATACACTATTTTAATAAGTGTCAACTGTTAACAAATAACCTTTTGATACTTTAGAAACCAGTAGGAGTAGTGTAGTAGGCTAAACGGAATATTATGCTACAAATGTATGTGTTCAACAATATACCACATGCCTATTTGTTTACCTACAATATTAAGTTGCATCACTTTCAAATTAAGTTTATAGAAATTCTTTACCAAACCAGGAATAAGAAAAACAGTGGACCAGTGGCTGGGTAGAAGAGGTCTAAATGAAAACTAGAGGCTCCCTAGTTGAATTTCTTAGATTTCAGAGATCTGCAGCTTCCTTTGTTCAAATCCAGGACTCGACTGAGCTGTAGCCCTGTTGTTAATTTGGCCAAGTGCTGTGCAGACCTGTCTCTCCGTCTTCATGCAGACATATTAAAAAAAACACTACCTGTTCAGCAGCCCTACTGGGATTTTCTACAGTGAACCTGGGAATGTGATGAGCATTAGTTTTACTGACATTATTTGGTCAAGAGTCCTGTACAGTGAAGAGACTGAGCAGATATAACAATACAAATATGAACATGTATCTGTGTATTATCTCCAGGTTATTTGCAGGACAAAGTGCATCCCCGCAGGAGTAAAGTTTTGTGGTTTATCGCCTTGCTTTTGCTCCAGAGTCGATAGTGTCTACGTCTGTTGTAGGCCTACCTCTCCTCTTCACTGTGACTCGCACAATAAATGTAGGGAATGTCAAAATTACGGCACAACTGTGTATCACTTTGAAAGCCTTAACTTTGCATGTTTAGTGGGCAATTCTCTTTTTCCTCCTCAGTTGTCTAGATTCAGTTCTAAAGCTCATCTTTCCAGGACCGGAGTGCTTTCTTTCCTTTCCTGAACTGTAAAGTGTGTAAGATGTAAGATACATGTGTGTGTGTGTGTGTGTGTGTATGTAT
>JBBKCR010000018.1:1890684-1917673 GCA_037577295.1 Ladigesia roloffi
TTAGTCAGTCAGTCATTTACACACTCACTTTATAGCCAAAAGTGCTAGCTGAATTATCTTGCCTAGAAGTTTGTTTCCCCTGTCATTCATAAGAATAACATATCACAGACCAGAAAATGAGGTTGTAAACTTCTTTGTCCACATTTAAAGGTAATACGTTTATAGTGTAGTCCAGGTGCAGGCAGACTTGCAACTCCTGATAGAGAGCAGCTAGGTTAACAACCCTAAATAAGTATCCTAAAGGCATGCGTTATTAAGCACAGATCATGCAGCACCAGAAAATCCCCCAAGCCAAACATCGGATTTGGAAGAAGGTTATTCAGTCTCCAGATAAAATATCAACACTGCCAACAACGTAAAGTTACGTGATGAAAACTACTGTAGCCGCTGTTTAACTTAGAGGCTCTCAGTGCCTTAGGAAATACAATTTGTTGGGTAATCATGTGGTATATATATATTTTGTAGTGTCTTTCTGAAAGGTCTCATCAGGTAGCCTTTACATACAAAACCAAACTGTTGTGATCAATAATTAATTGCATAATAAACTAATAATAGGCTAATAGGAAGCTCCATTAGTAGTGTGCTTGTGTTGGTATGGTTTGGGGGAAGCATTGGGCCCAAAAAGCTTTTCTTTCAGGGGGCCCAAAATTGCTAGGTACGCCCCTGCCGGGTATACCGGATGTACCAACCCGACCATCACAACTGATATTCCCAAAACACTCTTTATGAGGACACCTCTTAATTAAACACCATTCCAGGTAGATTCCTCATGATTCTGACCAAAAAAATGCCAAGAGTGAGCAAAGCTTCTGTCAGAGCAATAGGTGACGTTTTCAATATCAATCTATAATGTAGCCAACAATAAAAAAACAAAGGAAATCATTGAATGAGAATGTGTGTCCTAACCTTTGATTGGTAGTTTATACTCAGATCACTATTTTGGCTTGTTTCATACTAGTGTTCTCACTGAACATACTGGTCGCACTTTTTGCATATTTTTCAACTGTTACGCATTTTACTTTACTCGTATTTATATACAACACAGAGCTGTTCACAAAGCTGTTTATGTTTTACTTCTTATTTGCTCATTGTTTGTTTCCCAATGTTTTATGTGTGCTGCACTATATGTAAAGTTCACTTTGACTGTAACTTTGAATAATTTGGCTATTTTAATGCAATGTCAAATCTAATTTTAAGCAACAGTATTCAAGACGCCTAATCACATACTTCTAAGTAGCTCACACTACCTCAAAGTACACACATATTTACAGTTCCTGGGTTTGCTTCCTAAACAAAATGTTAAAGCACATTTGGCACATGCCACAAACAGATTTAATTCGTATTTACTCATTTATTTGTCTTTTGTTTCGTATTCCCCTGCATATAGTTAGACTTTTTTTGTTTGCCTGGATTTTGTTATTCTTGCATACTAACTACTGTGACTGACAAGGTTATGAGAGCTTGCCTTGGGCACCCAGATTAGCAAAAACATCCCTGCAGGGGCGTTTCGAGGCACAGGCAACCTCGGAATGTTGCCTTGGGCGCCACTGGCAGAGGGGCTGCCAATATTGTACCCCACCCACCACCAAATCTCCCTTTAGCACTAATTTAGAGAACCAGAAAAAGCATCCTGGCATTTACGTTTGAGAAAAATTTACAAATCAATAAACTATCTGTCTCCCATATAGACCATACACACAAGAGCATAATACATTTTAATTAAAAACCAACCAACTGATTAATTGACAAATTTATTCAATTAAAAACAGAGAGTTGCTGAAAAACCGCAAACACCTTATTAAAACAAGCCTTTTAAGGATGAGGTTTAGTGTAAATGAAATACAAACAGCACACGCGGAAATGGCACATTCTGAGGACTGGAGACATTCTGAACTTGTTGACTGCGCCACAGACTGAGTGCAGGCAGCTGGAGCGCAGGTATGGAGTGCGCAGTCACTGTGGAAGTCCCTAAGGGCCCTCTGCTGTCAGCCGTCCCTGTGTAAGCACAGGTCTGTGTGAACAGCTGGGCGTGTTCCATATTTGACTGCAGTATCTCCTTCACGTTTGCATAACAGCAGGGAACAGCTCTGCCTTGCAGTGCATACACTTCAGGAAAAAAAAAAGAAAACCCAGACCCACCCGTCTGGGAATCAGACTTCTGTTAGTTCTGTTAGCTCAGTACACATTCCACTGGTAGCTTAAGTAACACTGTGCATCTAAAAGCTAGAGTCTTTGTTGTCTTGTTTGTGTAACCCACACCAGGGTCTTCAACAAACCTCCCACAGCTGCTTATAGTCACAGTTTAAGCTTCGTAACTCATACGTTCCTCCACTCTGATCCGATTTCAAGTATGAGGGAATGTACTTTATAAATTAGACAATGTGCAACACATTTAAGTTAAATTAAACATTCTATTAAAGCAGCTTCCAGACTCATTATCTCCAAGTCTGGATATTTCACATTCTCGCTCTTTTCTCAGCAAAACAGGCAATGAAATAAAATACCAAACAGACGGAAGTTTACCTGGATTCCCTGTTTCATTGATGTGCTTCCACCTTGTGGTCAGATAAAACCCTGCAACCCCCAAAAACCAGCTTCATCTGGACTTCAGAGGCAAGACTTCAAAGACATTCAGTTGAATATAATCATATTTCATCTCTGGTTTCAACTGTGAATGAGCTGTGAAGCTTTTTACGAAGCACAGCACTGATCATTTCCCTGATGAGCAGAGACACATCCAGCCACATTCATTTTGACAAATTACAATCAGGTAAGGGCAAAGAAAGGCAAACGTGATCTGAATTCTGCACATTACATTCTTCCCACAAAAATGAGTCTTGACATGCAGGAGCTTCCGGATGCAAATGGCCTGCAATCACCTCCTGGCGAAAGAATCGTGTTTTGATACGTGTCAAACGGAAGCATGCAGAAAATGGACAAAATTAAACATCTAATGACCTTTAAAAGACCTTTTCATTTGTTCTAATGACCTTTACAGCCTCGTCTCCTACATTACATACAGAGCACTCTCGGACTGAGCCAGACCATATTTTCCTGAAGTTGTATCTCACGGTCCGTCATCAGCAGACTCTTGACTCTTTTTGACCCACAGCCTCCGAGTTTTCACTCTCTCTCTGTTCATTTAACCCCAAGCACAGCCCACCAGAGCGCCCAGGGATCAGGTGGGGGGCTTGCAGGTCCCAGTGTGCAGCCTCAGGGCGCCCTGTCTGTGGAGCATGCTCAAGGTCCTGAACTCCAGGGGCATGGTGTGGGGGCTGCTGCTGGACGTGTACTGGTACGTCAGTGTGTCGTAGTAGTGGTACTTCACCAGTTTGCCCTGGGAGTTGCGAGGGAAAGGCCAGAAGCCGTAAAGGTGGATCTCGTCGCAGAAGCGGGTGGCCATGGTGTACATCAGGAGCCCCGTGGTGGGCCGCTTGATGTGGACGTTGTTGGTCAGCCAGTACCTTCGAAAAGACAGAACTGATTATAGCACACAGCAAGTAGACTGACATAACTGGGCTGACGCTACGACAACTATTGAGCAAAACTGACTGACGGAGCTTCAGTCTTCTCTGTTATGTAATTTCTGACCTAGTTCTTAGAGCAGGTGTTATGAGGCATTTTTTCATTCCGCCTCCTGCATTAAAGTATTAGATTTGCAAAAAAAAATTATTCACACAATTTTCTGCCTGCTGTTCATCTGGATAACAGCCAAGACCTAGAGGAAAATATTTTCTCTTTACTTTAGAGTTTAAAGCTATTAGGGTATGGTTTACTATCAAATGCTACACTTTTTTTTTGCATGTAAAGTTATAAAAAAATCACTACTCTTCTTTATTACGGAGGGACAGGCATTTTTATGTTGTTTAGGACATGATATGACTTACTGTGAGTTATAAAAATGTCACAATGTTCAAGATTAATGTTCATAAATCACTTACAAGTAAGTTGTGTTCACTTTTTTATGCTAACAAAGTAAACTAAGTGTACAATTTCATGCAAGTTTACATGCATGCTGGAGTTTCAAATCTCAGTATTGAATTACTGCACCCTCTCCCAGACATTGGCCAGCTTGATCCTAAACTCACAAACCTGTGATTAAGATTAGCGCTCAAAATCTAATGCAATCTAAACATCACATTTAATGACACCAGTTTTTAATTGATCTTTATAGACTCAAGTGACCATCTATGACTGTTTCACAAGAATATTAATCTGAAGTGAGGCACATGCCCTTATTCTTATGTTGAGTTCTGGTTTGTTTCTGAAGTCAGTGGGAACCTTGTTTACAGTAGTAGGTACCACGGAATCCAATTCCATTTAAGAGCAAACTCTGTCCGCCTTTGCCAGGAGGGTAAAACTGGGTTCAAGGAGGTCAGCGATGTGAAGCATTCCTTGAAGTCCATAAAAATTGGCTCACTGACCACAGAAACTTTTGCAACCGCCATCCCATCCCCTTATCTGAGCCCCACTGATAACCTGTGAGTTCATCCAACATGACAGAAGACAGCGTTCAGTCAGTTGTGGCCAATAATCTTCCGTGACTGCCCTGTGTCTGACTTGGCTGAGGCCATTTAAAAAGTGGATGTTACACTCGAGCGCCAGCCAAAATCACACATGGACAATATTTGAGCAAATACATGAGCAACACTGTTCACATATTCATCTGCAAACCTTTGTCTCTCTAGTGGATTGAAATCTATATCCACTAGGAGGCAGGTCAGAGCCAAAACCTCCCTGCAGGCAGGAGATGGTCCACTTTGATTTCTTGTTCTGATTCAGCACATGATCTACTGTATGCCTATAACAGATAAGGGGCTCAGATGGCTATTCAGTGAGAAAACAGCCGAAACAGATAGCAGCAGTTTCATGTTCATACTGCTTTCACTGTTGGTACTACATGTTTCAAATGAATGCTGGGTAAGTTGGGTAGCTGGTGCTAGAAGGTTGTGCATTTGAATGCCAGGACTGCTAGTGGCACGAGTCCACTTTCAGAGACCACTGCTCCTACCTGTGTGTCACCAGACTCAACCCATCAGCCGTGATTATATCAAAATCGAACCTACACCCACCCAGACCCCTTGATATTTGGTCCGTGTCCCAACCCATTCCAACGTGACCCAACCAGCTCTGAACATTACATTAGCAAAATGAAAAGTGCGCTAAGGTGTGCCTAAACGTGATGATTCTATTGACCTGCACCTGACAACCTGTTCATATTTCTTGTACATATGTTAATCTAATAAAAAAATCCCCTCTCTGAACCTGTCGATCATAAACAACATTATGTGTGTATGCATATTGTGCTATTCTCATAGGCGGTTCTACAGGGGGCCAGTGTAGAATTGCTCCTACAGGCCCTCCCCTCCGCCCCCCTGGTTTTGGTCTAGAACCGCCACTGAATAGGCTAATAATGAAAATATCTTCTCTATACTCATGTATGCATCCGGACATTTACTTTCCATTACTGTGCAGAAAAACATATCATTCACATTCCCAGGTTTATGTGGAGTTCTCAGTTCTTGAATCACAAATCCAGCTGCTAGAAAATCACTCTCACTGGCAGAACTCGATGCTTGGATGGAGAGAACATTCCGCTAAATGTGTTTCCACGCTCCTTCCCTATTGTTCCCGAAAATAATTTGCGGTGTGGTCATAGTAATTTAGACCTGAAAATAATACAGTTTTGGTTCTCATCTGCTACCCACCTTCATTCAGTTCATTTTACACGGATGCCTGTCCCAGAGGTTTTTCAACGGGTACCTCTGACGAGCACTTGAGCAAGATACCATTCCCACACACTGCTCTGCGGTGCCCTGGCTACCCACTGCTTTCATTTGGTGAATGGGTTAAATACAGAGAAGAATTTTGTGATTTTTTTACGCACACGTTAAGCTGCTTTGCCCATAAATGTGTGTGATAGTTTTTATGTGTTTTCAAATCAAACTGCAACAAAATGTGAATAATTTGAAGGAAGTGATCCAATGTGTCACACACTGCGGTCCAATTTAACAATACGAATGATTGTTTCTTATCATTAAACATGCAGTTGGTCATTATAACTTGTGACACTTATGTTCAGAAAGCACATTGTGACGTAATTAAAAGTATGTGTGTGATTTCCAGGAAAGTACATATCCCCGAGAGAAACCCATCCCATCCCCCAATAACACACTGTATGGTGTTCGTAGGTCACAAAAGAGCAGATTGTACTTAAACTGGTTTTGGTAGCACTGGTTTTTAGTGAGTTGCACGGTAAACATGTTGAACATCTAGACTGATACCCACAAGACATTATTTGGCTTTGTCTTATCTTCTGATCGCCCAAGAATTACACAGAATACAATTAATAACATTTGTCTCACATGACTGCCCTCCACTGCTCCAACCCTAATCCCACACACATCCGATCCAACTAATTAGGGTCGCTTTTATTATATTTCAGGAGGAATCTAATCTCTCCAGAGACCCCATGATTGAGCATTCCCAGAATGTGGTCAACATGCCACCTGTACAAAAAGAGCTGAGGAAACGAGTGCGGAGATGTTCCACAAAGCTGACTGGGACATGGTCGCAGCTGATTACACACCAGTCTATTGAGAAAAGAAATGAGATTCAGCCCTGGTCACTTTGTAAAGGAGCACGGACACACCTCCAGCCGCTCATTCCTGAGAAACATTCCACAATGTGGCCTCTACATGTGGTGCCATTGAGGGCATAATTATGTGTGTGTGTGTTTGTGCATGTGTGTCTCAGATGCCACATTATGACCCTCCATCTGGTTGCTTCATTTACTTGTAGCCCATAAACTGCTTTATACAATGACTGCCTGACATCAGCTCGTGCTATTAAGGGCTACGCACTGCTATTTTAATTGAGTTGGGTTCATTTCCTAGCGGACCCTATTATTTCGGTAATGAGGGTCATCACTAAGAAAAGGATCATTTGGAAGTCCATAGATAAATGCAAATATTGAAATGTGTGTGTCATCCTTCCAGATCTATATAAAGCCAGCACTATGCTTTTAATGTCACTGGTCTCCTGCTAAATGTGATAATTAGGCAAATGCACAATAAACCAATGAATTAGCCTAAGTGCGTGGCTGATGAAAATAACATACTTAAGCAGTACGTTCTAATGGAATCTGAGGAATGACCTCAGAGAGCCACGGTGGCTGAACCAGGCTTTCACGCCACCAGGAAGGATGAGGAGAGAGCCCCTCCTGTGTCTGGTATGTCTGTGGAGAACAAATGCCAGTCCAGCACACATAGCTAGGAATGAGATCTGGACAGAAGTCAAGACCCCGTGTCATCTATGTGGAGTTCAGTGGAGGAGGTGAAGGTCAAGCTATTTAAAGAGCATGGGGTGGAAGAGGGGATACATGAGGGAGAGAATCTGCCTGACTATACTGACAATGACCTTTTATAGAGATGCTGATAAACTGGTCACCCTACAGTGCCAGTTTCCATTGTTGTTTCCAACTGAAAGAGAGTTAACATTTGTGAAATATTCCTATGTCTCTAGGTATATTTTATATATCAGTATATATATATATATATGGATGTGTGTGTGTGTGTGTGTGTGTGTGTGTGTGTGTGTGTGTGTGTGTATATGTGGTCAAAACTATATCTTACAGTTGTTGAGTTACTGTCTTTGATTTATGTTATTGCAGCACTATGTTCCAAATGAAAAACCAAGAAAATCGCATTTTTTTTCGATGATGCTGTGTGTTCGCAGGTGTGAGCCTGGGCGTGTGCAGGGCTGGACTGTGATTGTAGCAGTTTGATAGGTTTACTAAGGTCAGGGATTGACAATTTAACACGATATAAAAAAGGAAAAAAGATTTTTTATGATTTTGAACGTAATCAGCCCATATTTGAATAAATAGTACGCTGAATTCCAACAGATTATGGCAGATTCGGTCACATATTGTGTTGTATAGCTTTTAATCTATTGATTATCCTGATATAACAATATAAATTTCACCCCTGTAAAACAATAAATATTTCTCGTATCTTATAATTTATCAAATGGTCTATTAGATGGTCTCGAAATAAAACATTACAACAAACACATACATAACACAGAACCGAGGACTAGGACTAGGGATGAGACATGATTTTCGAATATTCGAAATATGTTTGAATATCGAATAGTTATTTCGAATATCGTTATCTCATTTATATTAACAGAAATGAGGACGTTTCCTCACCAATACATCATGTAATGCATTATTTCAGCCAGAGGGTGTCGCTACCACTAAAGCTCCCCCATTGGCATAGGAAAAATGTATCTAATTACAGGTAAAAAGCCTCAGTTCTCACTCTAACTAGTGAGCACATGTGGATGGTTGTGCATGAGTCTACATGTAATTAAGCTAAGTTATCATCTTGTTTAAAAGTGAATGGATATAACGAAGAAATATCTTCACTAGAACCTCTGGTAAATCCTACCCAGTAAAGAACGATACCTGTTGGTGTGCTGCTGCCCTAGGAAGTGGACGTCAGTCTGTAATTGTGTGTGGGCAGAGATCCAGTGGTGCACTAGCACATTCCTGCCCACTGTGATGACTGTCAGAACCCTCTCAGTATAAATAGCAGAGGTCTTTCAGAATACCACAGCTTAAGATATTGAAAAAGGCAGTCTCTGTATTCTGGGGGCCTCGGGATATAAAAAAAAAATGATTTCAGCACGGTTGCTTTCGCAAATATCACCATTCCTGCATAGCGTTTAAGTCGAGGTCCTGTCCTAAGTAAATGTCACTGAGCTCTGCCATCCCTACCACACTCATTCCATACAATGAGAGAAGGATTTACCGATATGTAAGTGAGTTATAACATATTCTAGGGACGGGATCCGGACCTAAAAACAATGACATCCTGACCAAAACAAATATCTCTCTCTACTTTTTTTTTTTCATAGTGACACAAGCATAGTTATTTCCAGATGTTTCCAATCACATGTCTAGCTTGCACCAAACCAAAAATGCCTTATCAATGGTTGCATTGATGGCCTCACAATTATGTCGAATTCCTGGACAAATAGATTGAAAATTTTGAAATCTGGTTTGGAGATTTCCTTCTTGGAAAACAGGTCTTGCTGTGTATTGAATATCCTTTCCTGTTGAAAAATTTGACAGAATTCTCAAATGAAGCCTTGAAGGTCTGCCCTTGGGCTAGTGCTGCTTCTCTTGAATCAGAGCTTCAGGAAAAGCTTGCACTGCGGGAATCTCTTTGTGACCCTGCCACCTTTTGGATGAAGATGGCCCCTGCAGGTGTCTTGCAGGAAATGGCCCTGCACATTCTCACCACGTTCCATTCAACATACTATTGTGAGTCAGCCTTCTCAACGATGACTGTGGTGAAGAACAAATACAGGAGTACACACACTCATGAACACTTACACCAATGCCTGCACCTAGCACTCACACCGTTTGTGCCAAACTTTAAAGAACTATTGGCACAAAAAACTGTCAATTTTCACACTGATTCAGACAGAAGATCCTTTGTGCATAGTTCAAATGTTCCTTGTGGATTTACTTTTTTTGTTTGGAGCTCCAATATTGGAAATACACCATTACTGTTTCGGACCCTGGAAAGATTGGAAATTTGGTGAGTGGACATTTTGAATTTTTAGTTGAGTACCCTGTTCTAGGGGTTGTGTTCAGGAATTGGTCAAAACTGAGGACTCTTAAGCACCCTCAGTCTCAAAAGGGGGATGAGCACTTTGGGGCAAGGTAGCTGAATGATAGCCTCCTAAAGAAAGAGTAGGGCATGTAACTTTTATAGCTGCAGGGGTTGTGGCAGCCTAGTGTGTAAGAGACTTGCCTCTGGACCAAGAGGTTGGAATCCCACCTTCGGCAAATCACCACTGGATTCCTGAGCAACACCCTTAACCCCAAGTTGCTCCAGGAACACTGCCCCCTGTAGTTAGGGGGTGGAAGTCGCGTTGGATAAAATCTGTTGAATGCCACGAATGTAAAAATAGCATGTTTGGTATCCCCAAGCTTCCTGATTCACTTGATTTTGGATTTGTTTTACACTTATCCTAGCTTATTTACCATTCTAAAGACAACCAATTATACCTGTGGAAATATTTCACTTGGGTTACCACTGACAGTAAATGCAAAATGTAATAAATACATCTTTAATACAGTTTTAATTAATTTGCTAATGAAATCTCTCTGTCCATTTTTAATTTTCCATTTACCTTCATGATTTCTGACAGGTTGGATGGGAAAATCAAGACAAGCAGCTAATAACAGGTAACAATGGATTCCTAACCAAGATCTTATTTGCAGAGAGCAGAGCTTTTTAGACATATGGATTCCACACATACACAGTATAAGGAAATTAATTTCTTCCCACAGCTTCTTTATAAACGACGTGGTTTCAAGTTGAGAAAGAGCAATCCAGCCCCGCTGAAATAGGGTCAGCTTTCTTTCCAACAGACCACATTACATTTATCAGACATTGTATATTATCCATGGAGTGGTGGTGAAAAAATCCCACAGAATCAGGGTGGACTAGGGAGGACGCAACCCCATTTAATCAACTGACAAAAACGTTTGAGAAGATATGGCTTTTACAAATGGTCCGAGATGGGCTTGAGAGACTGTTGGCGAGAGTGAGCCCCTTAAGTGAATCCAAGTACATTTCAAGTTTTAGTGGAGCAAGTTCTGAGATTGATTGCTTGTAAAATTCACCCATCTCAGCCAATGCCTTGCCTACAGGTAAGGTTTGTTTAATAAACACACTTGATGCTCCAATAAAGTTGTTATGGGAACATCAAGTGTGTTTCCCTTCTTACAATAAAGCTGGAAGTTCTATGTCACCAGAAAATGTTACAATCCCTTCCCTCAGGTTCAGATGTTTAAATTTTCTCATAAATTCTCTATAGGTATGTGTAAATAGTACTCAAACCTAGCCCTGCCCGTTGGCTTCTTGCCACTTGATGTCATCCGCCAGGATACGTCCAGCTTTATCACACTCTCCACAAAGCAATATTCTTAATAAAGTTCATTAGGATCGGCCCAAAGGAACGTTGCTTTGATTGAAATATATTAAACGGTTAATTAAGAAATAATTACAATTTCCTTCTATGTTAAAACCTAAACACCAGGACAAACTAGCTGAGCTTAGTCTATTGATGTGGTATTTTTGGCATTGAGTCTAAAGTTACATCCTTGTTTCTGGCAAAATATTCTACATTTCATTAAAATATCAATTGAAACGTTCAAAAAAAAATAAAAAAGCCAAAAGGATTCATGCACTTTTTAAAGGGGACACATTACTCAAAACTATGCGTATCTCAGCTGCATCTTGGGCCGACAGCCGTGAACTGGACCCGGACGGCCACTCTGGATGTTTCCAGAACGTACAGATTTCCAGTCCATTCCACACTTGCTTGCAGTTATTTTCTCCATTTCAAATTGCAAAATGGATGCAGTGTACAGCCATTTGAGTCATTTTATACTTCCATAATTTCTGAAAATAATGCTCGTTAAAATATTAAACATTTAAGCATGGGATGGGAGGGGTGTGGCCAGGAACAGCTTATTTGCATAAAAGTGACAGAGCCCGGCTCTGAAACTGACAAGAATAAAGCTGGTGCGATCTCTTTAGGTGAGAATGGTATTGTCCAAAATACTTCATGAACATGTCATCCATATCCTTTCATCAACTACATTTGTCCAAGGGCCAGAGACATTTCTCGGCAGAGACTGTGAGAGCCAGATTCTCAGCTAAAATAGATAACAATTAACATTGTATCTTAAATAATATATTATTATTTGATATTTATTTTTCTATCAAGTTTTGGTTATTTTTTAGCTTTTTTCCATGTTGACAGACTTACTTGTACTGCAGCAAGACACTAGAGGGCGACTGTGATAGTTAAGCTGTCAAGCTTAGCATCACTGTCACATGCATAGGTTGATTTGCACAAAAGTAGTTTGATTTCGGCTTCCATATATACACACGCATATTGGCCTTAACTCGATACAGCTGAAAGGCATTTCCATACGCGCGCTGCACTTGATGAACCCAGAAGTGCGCGCGCCATGACCGGCAGATTACTAACAGACTGAAGGATTGTTTCATTAGATTTAGAAAAAAATAAATGTAGGAACATACATCCCTCCATATAGGCTATTCCTGATTTAATAATATCAGAGAAATTTGAATATAAGGAGAACTTCCTCTCTTCAGAATACTGCCGCTGGCGAGTGCAGAATTTAGCTGTCCAACTTCATAGACGTCTATTCATTTTCCATCGGGGGGCTGGATGTATCCTTCACTGCCATACACCTATTATAACTAAAGTGACTTTTGCATATGTCCCCTGTAAACTAAACAAATTATACTCATTAGGATGGGTAAGACATGATCAAGAGATATTCTGCCCCAGAGGTGACTCGAAAGTACCCTGGTCCAGACCATTCGCTGTACTGGCCAGTTCGGTAAACTTGTTAACTTTTTTGGGGAAAAACAATTTTATTTAGAATAATTTAAAAACAGTGAGAAACACAGGTCACTAATAGCATTAGTTGGCATGAAATTAATGTGGACAAATACAATTAATTCATTAAAACAGTTCACATTACAGGTTTATGATTGATTATAACCAATGTAGCATTGTAATTATCTGTTATATTACTGGGCTGTAAAAGTCCATGTCAGCGAATCTCTGATTTCTTTTTTGTTATTGTGAGTTTATGCTCATTCCAGAAGATACATTCCCCCAACAGCTAAGTCATATATAGCAACATATTTATATGAAAATAAAATGTAATCTACACTACCAGTCAAAAGTTTCTTAATCAATGTTTATTCTTTGTTTTTATTATTTTCTACATTGTAGATAAATACTGAAAACAAACAAAAATATTGAAGGAACACATGAGGTAATGCAGTAAAAAAATAGTTATGTTCTGATAATAAGGTAATGATGGACTGTTTTTTGCTTAGATAAGTGGTCCTTGCCATAATGTAGTGTAGAACCATTGTCAAATAGGATCACTAGCTGTGTACAAATCTTACCATCACAACTTATGGTCTCAAACACATTAAGAAGGCAAGATATTCAACAAATTAACTCTTGATGAAGAACACCTGTTAATTAAACACCATTCCAGGTCAGTTCCTCATGAATCTGATTGGAAAAATGCCATGAATGTGCAAAGCTGTCATCAGAGTAATAGGTGATATTTTCAATATTACTCTACAATGTAGTAAATAATAAAACAAAGGAAATAAATGAATGAGAAAGTGTGTTCAAACTTTTGAATGGTAGTGTACGCTGGATTATACTGTTTAACATCATTGGATGTCTGGTTTGGGTCTGGTGTGCGGGTCACGTATTCATGTTGTAACCTTCTCTAGATGGGTTGGAACTTGAAAATCAAATGAAAAGGAAGAAAAACCAATTAAAAAAAGACAAATGAAAGCTGAAAATTTAAAAGCTAACCCTTTACTCAGGGCTACACCGGAGCCTGAAGCCTGTTCAGGGTGTTAGTGGCATTAAAGTCTCAGATAAAAATAGCCAGAGCCCTAATCAAGCTGCTGAGCACATGCCCCTCTAGACACACAGGTAAGCATAAAATCTCACATCCACACACGCACACACACACTCGCTCACTCAAACCTACCCTCTAACGGCATGGAGAAGGCGCAGGGAGGGGAAGGCGGTGTGCACGTTGACCGTGTGTGTGAGGATGAGGCGCACGGCCCACTCCACTCTCTCTTCTCCGCCTTTGGCCATGAAGGCAGGAATCCAGAGCACGCTGCCACTCAGAGCCTGCAGCCGGCGCACAAAGCGCTGCCTCCACTCCAGACTGCTCAGGTCCTGGAAGGCACGCTGCACCACCGAGGGGTTCATGGTCACGAGGCTGGTGCGCAGACCGACATCCTCTGCATACTCCTCCACTGGAGCAAGGTTACACCTAAAATGCATAAACATAAACAACTCACAATAACCACTCTTGCATGGAAATCCAACAGGGTCTCACGGCAGCCTGCATGCATGATATTTTTACACTGGGCACAAATCAAGCTTGTCCAGTGGGAAACGAGTGTTATTATTAAATGATGTCTTTAATATGGGTCATTCCCAGTAAAATCAGAATCCAGCAAAGGAGTCGCAGCACCAGCTTGGACTTTGTTCAAAGATTGCCTATGTAATGTTTCAGTCCCAAAAACGAAAGCTGGTCAAATTTGATTCGATGTTTCATTCTAATATTTTCATACAATGTCTGGGCTCTCAATTTTCATCCTTTTAAAAAAGGCCATATAAAGGGAGGCACATCATGGTGCTGAAATGTATCATTCCTTTCCTCTAGGCAATTTGTAAGATGGGGGATTGTTCTCAGAGTGAATGAACCATTAATGGTTTGTACTGCATGCCTATTGATTTTCTATAAACGCCCTAGATTTGGGGGAACAAATTCTTAAACAATATGCTTAAGGTAATATAAACCCATATGGTACCAATCAGTTTTTTCCTTCAATTACAATTTTTTATTAATTTGAGGTCTTTATCATTAAAAGATATGAATGAATTTAGTAGGATTTTTTGTTCATTTTCATCATACCAAGTCAGATAGGTTTCTTGTCATATCAGGTAGGTTTCTTATCATTTCAGCCATCTCCGCAGTAAAACAAAACAACAGAATACAGAAATGCAGTATGGAGGCAGAACAGCAAATATAGCTGTACAAATATAGCAGCACCAGGAGAGAGAAAGTGCAGTATAATAATAAATAGAGGGGGGTTTACAGAGGGAAAATGAGTATGAGTTGTTTGTTTAAAGCAGAAAAGGTCGGTGTGTGTGCACTGGGTTAGAAGGAGGAAGTACAGGTGTGTGTGTTTTTGGGGGTGCAGTTTATGTTTCATTTCAGATTAAGCAGTCTGATGACCTGAAGGAAGAAACTTTTTCCCATTCTGTTTCCGAAGGCTCGTATGCTGTGGAAACTTTTGCCAGATGAGAGGAGGTAGGCCTGGTTAGCATCATCCACAATGCTGATCAGATAAGCGGATAGAGTGTGTCGTGTAAATATCTGTGAAAGATGGGAGAAAACTGTCCTCACTATCCTCTGTAGGGTCTTGGATCCAAAATTCCCATTGCAAGCTGGGATGCAGCGACAGAGAATGCTCTCTATAGTCCCCCTGTAGTACGTGGTGAGAGTGTGGGTGGTCAGGAGGTGCTATTTTCTCAGTCTCTCCTGGGTGATTGAGATGATGTTGAACAGGGGAGGCGAACTCTGGTCCTGGAGCGCCGATGTCCAGCACAGTTTGGTGGTTCTCCTCAAACCTGACAACTAAATGGCAAGGTGAACGGTGGTGATTCTGTGCAGGATAATTACCAAAACATGGACCTCCAGGCCTGGAGTTTGGTGCTCCTGATGTTGAGGCTGTGAGGTTCTCCATGATGTGAATACGAGGGAATTTGGTGGAATATTTAATGAGGAGCTGAGGAGCTGAGGAGCTCACTGCCAACTAGAAGAAACATGAAAATGAACGTGGAAACAATTTAATGTATGATCATGTTCCTTGTACTGGGCTCAAATGGATCTGGCATTCCTCATGATTGGCAAGTAGATGTTGCCATAACATCAAATGGCAAAAAAACAGGTTGCGTTGATACTGAATTCATGCAAGAGGTGTTGGAGGCTGGAAAGGTTTTTAAAGTTCTTGTTCTGGGAGGCAGCTCTATTGCTGAAACAGTGAACTCCACTTAGTCCGAACATCAGACTGATTTGTTCCAGGAGGACCAGAAAGAATAATTCCAACAGGGCTTGTATAACACTAACAATATTGACAAGTGGGTTATGTCTAAGTGATAAAAGTAATAAAACCTTTTGGAATTAATTCCCAGCAGTGGTCTCATTTGGAAATCCATCACTGATCATAGCAATAGCTCTTGCCTTGCAATGATGTATATACAGAGAAGGGATGTTGTGACGACCACCTCGTCTCCATCACGTCGTTCCTGATCCCCGTCCCCGGAAAATTAGTTTGTCCCTTCAATTTTGTCCGCCCTCATTAGTGTCCCTCGCTCCCTACATAAGGTGTCCTGTATCTGCCACTCATCTGTCTCTCATTTCCTTTGAGTTCCACCTGCGTCTCCTTTAGTGTCCTTATTTATATCCCAGCAGGTCCGTCTCCCCTTTGAGTTAGTATTTGTCTTCTCATCTGTCCATGTGTGTATTCCCTGATATTAACCTCCTTGTCCCTGTTTTCGCAGACTCATGTTCCTCCAGGTTTGCCTTGACTCGGTGCTCGCCTCTAAAGCACCCATCGGCCATGTCCTCGTATGTCCGGTAGAGCTGAGTTTGTCTCAAGCCGGTGTTTTCAGTTCTTTTCTTTCTTTTGTTTGTTTGAGGAGCACGAGCCTTGTATTCTTTGTGTTGTCTGTGTGACTTAGTCTTTGTGTTCATTAAAATTATTCGTACCACAACTGAGCGTGTCCTCCCCTTTCCCTTATCTCGCGGAGAGATCCGTGAAAGATGTAGTATAATCTGGATGTATTTTACAGGAAAATCCCCATGCAAAATCCTGCATCATGAATGAAGAATTCGGAGCATAGTTCGACAAAATGGTGGATTCGTTTGGATGCAAAGTGGCTTTTAGTTGCCTCAGATGAGCAGCAATGTATTCACGGACTGTCAACTTGTCCAGCTAAGCAAATCCATAGCTAATATCCTCAGCTGTTATTTGTTAGGTGATCAGTGTTGTGCAATCTCCACAAAGCCATTTCTTGGCTGTGTTATCTTCAGCATCAATGTCGTCGTCTTTGTACAGCTGGTGGTCAATAAACTCGTAGAGAACAATCGGAGCATACTCTTCACATGTCACAGATGCTGCTGCAATAAGCTTAGCATTTGGATAGATGTCCTGTACACACACAGGCTTTGTTCAATTGGACCCACAGTGATGCACCGTTTTCGCTGTAGTTCACAAAACCTTTTGTCCTATTTTCATCACCAGAGTCTCTTCTGGTGATGTCCACCCTTGGCACTTTAGTCTTTGCTCATTTGCATCTGTGCATTTAGGGACCCAGCTCATTATCCACATAGAAAGTCTTCACTGGCTTCCTTGAGAGCATCAGCGAGAAATCTGCCCTTCTCTAAGTTGAATGGCTTTGTGGGCCATGTACTGCATGGTGTCATATTGACATAGTCCAGTTCTTTAGCATCTTTAAATATCTTTTTCTTAATACTTTTTAAAATAATCACTCATCTTAAACAGCCTTTTCTAATACAATTGTTATTTCTTAATTGTGGCAAATGTGATATAATGGGAGCTACTTTTAAGATTTTGAAGATTTTTCACTGGCATAGACTCTGCTTCTTTAGTTTGACCCTGTAATGACAAGTAGTGAGGTTGGACAACCCTTCTCTTAGGAGACTTTTTTCTTAACAGGTCTCACAAGCTGTAATACTGGGTCACAACCTGTAAGTAAGTGCATATTCATCCAAATAGACCTTTTAAAGCTGAATACATGTGTCCCCAACTCCAGTCCATTTCAGTACTTTAGTAGATTAATATTCTGCTCTTCCAATTCCCTCAATTTTGTTATCATAGCAGAACGGCAGTATGATGCTTTGTGACACACTTTTTGAATCCAAAAGAGATGCAGTGGAACCAAGGCTGGAGGCGACCTGAGATGGGTTTGATGGCATTGCTCCCAAATACTGACCAGTTTGACACTATGAGGCCAAAAGTATGTGAACACTCTTCTAATGAATGATTTCAGCCACACCAATTGTTAACAGATGCAGCAAATCAAGGACATAAACATGCACATATTATCCAGAACTAAGAGACAACGCTCACCTCAAATGCATTCCATTCCAATTAACAGAATATGTGTAGTTTTGCAATTCCTATGACACAGGAATTCAAGATTCATAAAGATATTTTACACAGAGATTTTTACATTGTTCCATATATTATGCAAATTTTTATGTTTAAGTCCTGACTAGCTACCCTACATCCCATTTTTGTTCCCTAAACAACACTCTCATTTAGGACATATGCACTAGACTCTTAAGAAAATAAATGACATGCAGTACAGGCATTTATTGGTTTTGACATTCAGATAATGTGTTTGTTTTCTATTCTACATAGTGTCAAGAGCCAGGGAACAATACTTATCAAGCTACTGCTGCCTAAATATGGCATATCAGACAAGAAATATATAAAAAAAGCATTCATCTTAAGGGCTGAAACAATATGAAAACATAGGTTTGGACAGAAATATTTGTATTGACCATGGCTTTGGGACCCATTGATGTTACAGACAAGGATTAAACGAAATCTCAGATGGTGCTGCAACAACCTTTTCTGAATTATGCATTCAAGTGGCATCAGCTCCTCTAGCCGCCTCTATTCCCATGAAAGCACAGAGGTCTAGCGATACAATATAACACTGGCGCATCCTGAAAATTAGACACGGACGGGATTTTCTAGCCTATATGTCAAGGATTGATGAATCAATCTGTGTACTGCCCAAGTCAATACACACACAGTATAGATAATATTGTCAAGAGTAATATTGCATCAAGTAATGCAAAACTGCCCCTGATTCAAAGCCAAACCATATTCAGTACACAACAAAACCCCAGACTGCCAGACTGGCCACAAACCCCAATGTCGACATTTGGCCACCATGCAGCTGGTCAGATTTACAGGCTGTGATACACCCAAGGCTTATAAAAAAACACAAGCTAGGGAGAAATATACTTGTCGGGCCTTCTTTACTTTGCTTTTAAGGGTACCTAAAATGCTGTAAATGTCTTCCTTCCTGCCTACTTATCATAACTCTGAAAGAAATATCCATGCAATACTGTAACTGACACAATGATTACTGCGTTTGTAGCCACAGCTGTTACCCAATCTGCTACTCGCGAAGATTAAAACCCACATTAATGCGCCAAACACTCTTCACAAGGGATTTTTCTCAATATGGATGAAAAAAACAGAGCAGCGTAACTAGAACGCAATCAGTTGAAAGACTTGGAAATTACCCGGCATGCCTGCTATACTGCAGTTAGACTCTAGAAGGATGATTTCAGCCAATTCATCAGATACTCACATGCTAATTATTAATTCATTTCCTGCAACCCAGAGCCTATCCTGGGATCTACCGTCACAAGTCATGGACTCACCCGGGCAGGGCACCAGCCCACCAAAGAGGACAAATATACACATTCACACACAATCACACACACACCTACATTCAATTTAAAATCCCCTGTTCACCTTCATGTCTTTCGACTGTGGGAGAAACCAGAGACCCCAGAAAAAACCCATGCACACTTTACATACACATATACACACACACGCAAACAGGATCCGGATTTAAACCTCCAACGCTGGAGGTACAGTGCTACACACTGCAACCCCATAGGGCCAGCTAATCATAGCCTACTTAAATTCAAAATCTGATGATAAAAAACACATCTGTTTTTGCCAATAATGGTAAAAGCAGCTGTTGAAAAACGTGGCACCAAATGGTAATTTAGGTACAAAAATAAAAGAGCAAAACACTAAACTAGATGTAATTTTATATGATGCACTTCTTCCTACCAGAGATACTCCTGTACCACCTAATGCTGAGACTAAAACCCTAGCTAGCCAATAAGTAAGACAAGTTTTCTGGCTACTATTAGTGGGACAACAAGTGACATATTGTCAGCACTGATTGTATGCCCAGTGCACACAAAGGCTTCTCTATCACTGGAGAATGTGGCTTTGGAAATCACAGGACTTAGGACTCCCGTAATAGTAACAGGAGTTGGGCATCTTGTTGCATGCGAGGGGTCAACAAAGGCTGATTATTCATTCAGACCCCACCAGTCCAGGAGGCCCAGAAAGACACTGTGTGTGCTAGATGCTAAATACATCAAGACAAGGACAATGAGCAATTCAAACAGACCCCCTCCGCCCATCATAAATCATTTTGGTCTAGAAGGAGTGGCACAAGAACGATAAGTATTACACCGAGCAACCTGTGGTAAACAAGACTCGGGGAGAGGGAGGGAGAGAGAACGAGGGCGCATATTCAGACGGCAAGCAGAGCTGTGTAAGCAAATAAAGCGTAAGTTGCTTTCAGGAGCCTGGAGAAAAACGGGAAGCGTCTCATTAAAATTTCTGGAAGACAGCCGAGGCTTTTCAAAATGTCAAATTTGCTCGGCAGGTACCTAATTGCTGTATTTCCACTCAGCTCTAAAAGCCAGCAGATCATCAGAGAGCGTAACAAGTGTTCAAGGGTAACGCTAATGACAGCTTTTTCTAAAACTGAGGAGCTCATACAGATTTGCCAGTTCCAAAAAGACTCCAAAGAGATCGTCAGATATGTCAAGAGAAAAGAGATTTCTTAATCTAAATTTATTTTCTTTTTAAATCTTAGTTAAAAACCCAAACCACTGCATTGAATAATTGATCGCTAGTCAGATGCAACGGGTATGGTGTAAGTTATGCTAACTGATTTCCACTAGAATTCAAAGAATTTTTATTTTCTGGTTTATCTTCAACCACTCTATGCATATGAATGAGACAAACTGTAAGTGGAACCAGTGGAATTCAACATCCCTCTTGTTATTGGAGTAAAAGAATGAAGACCCTTCTTGGAAAGGGTGCCCTACCTCAAGTCAAGTCAAGTAGGTTTTTAGTCCTTTCAACCATATACACACAGTACATAGAGAAACGAAACAAAGTTCCTCCAGGATTGTCATGCAACACCAGAACAGAACAGAACGCCATGAGACCACAATACAGACAGGAAAGAAGGAAATGCAAGTAAAACACAAGAGCAATGAATCAACCAAACAGGACAACATTTAGTGCAGTCGAACACAACTTCAGTACAAGTGAGGCCTTGAGAGAAAAAGTGAACCAACCTTTTCCGATATAATTTCTTTCAAAATCAATAAAATGTAAGCATGTATATTTAGCGGGGAATGATAAAGAAAGTCCATATGCAATTCCAGAATATTCGCTAGATAGCCGTGATGTTCTACCTCGGTATTGATTTACTGTGCAAATTCACCGGCCGATTTCCCAACAGAAGAGAAACTGGACTTGGTCCACTCTTTCCCCACAGGCCTCAAGTCTTAGTGAATACCTGATCACAAAGTCGTGAGAATCAATCTCCTGTCCACAGCTACTGTTGAGCAGAATTCCAGAATTGCCTACAATCGCGCACTGTCGGTAGTGCTGGTTCTTCATGGGGGACGCGGTGGGTAGAAGGTGGTACAGGTTCTCCGAGATATTCGTGGTGCTGTGACGGTCGAAAATGTAATGGATAACATCTCCAGGCTTGAAGGTGCTTTTCAGGATAGAGATGTCCCTCTCGGCATCCAGAAATCGTAAAACATTCCTCCTTGAGAAAAACCACAAAACATTAATAGAACACTGCACATAGATTCAAACTTCCATCAAATTTATCAACAGTGAAATATTATTTTTTTCAACAGTGAAACATTTACATATGCAGGCAGACTAATAGTCAAAAGTGAGAAAACTATTCTAAAATAAAGGGTTTACCTGATGATCCTGGACAGAGTTTTGTTGAATGTCCATTCTGTTGAGGAAGGACTAGTGTATTTGTGCTTGAAAAAAGACGGCGATGGAAAAGGAGAGACAGGGGCTTCCCTGGAGCCGCCTATAGGTAAGGGAACAGCCTTCAACCTTTCCTTCCTGAATTTTGAACAGACAGAGAAAAAAAAATCTATACAGATACACCACTGCCTTCCTGACCAGGAAACTAAAACAGCTGCTTCTGAGCCTTAATACAGTTAAACTAAAAAAAAGCTAAAACACAATAAAACCACTATAAATAATTGACACGGTCCAATTCTCATGTTTTCCACTACCACCAAGTTTCAAGTGCTGACTGATATTACAAAAACATGCATACTGATTTGGCCCCCTTGAGGCTTGGTAGGGGTATAAATGCCACTGAATTCCTCTTTTACGTTCATTCCTGTGGCGAATATATTACATAAACGGATAATAAGGGTTACCATTAACATTTAACCAGCCCAATTACAAACCTGTTGGAATTAGTGAGTAAGCCATACAGGTGAATCTTCTGAGAGCCCCAAGTGCTGCCGAGAGGAAAGAAACACAATTATTATATGGTAAACTTGAATAACATAAGACGAATTTGCATAACATAAAACAGCACAATGAACTGACAGTTCTAACATGTAGGTCAGGCAGCGCCGATGACCTTGCAGAAGAAAGAACATATTGTTATTCTCTTATTCAGAGAATGCATTACCTGAGTTTCATTTTCACACCCGCAGAAAAGGAGCAGAAAGATCAATAAACTCAGTTCAACAGACTTGGGTCCTTCTTTCAAGTCATACTCTCCTTAATCTGGTGGGCAAAACTTCATTTGTATGCAATAGATGTATGTACTGTAATAGGACAGGAAAAAAATCAGTTTATTTGAATTCCATTCCTAGTTATAATAAACTGTAGAGAATGAATATCAGCGGGACGGACGATGTTTTGGAAAGCTGCCACCCCGACTTCATTATAGTGCCAATCAGGTCCGCACCTGCATCTTAGTTATAGCGCTCATCACTGGCACCCTCTTGGGAGCAAGTATTGAAATGCCTAAAGAGCTTGGACCCCTCTGAAATTCTGGGAAGCTGCTTGGTTACACACCAGAGATACAGCACCTCAGTCTGAATGACAAATCAGCATCAGCACCTCCAACCAGTGAGGCCCTTCAAATCGGACACTTTTTAAACCCAGCACAAAGATCCCAATTAGGAAACGCCAGTTTTACGGCTTCATTTCCTTCCAAAGGACATTCGTAAATAAGCCAACAAACAAAGCCAAGAATGAAGATCCCCTTCTGAGTTTGACACTTAAGCATGTTATAAAGAAGAAAGCACGCCATGTAATCCAATAGTGTTAAGTGAATTTAAATATAACCCTCTTAAACCACTTCCAAAATGCACAGATTTACCAGTGCGTAGATCTTCAGTGTTTATCTTGCACCATTTAGATCAGAGTCACAAACAGCCCCATTTCATGGCTGTTTTCCCCCCCAAAAAATAACAAGTGTTATCTGAGCTCAAGTGTTTACAATCTATGCTTCACAGCTGCAAAGATCATATTTGTGTAAGCTGGCAGATTTCAGCTGCGGGTCTCACTTGCGGCTGGGGAAAGGCAAACCGCTTCCTTTCTTTCATTTTTCTCCCCCATCCCTGCGCTCTTGCTCACAGTACCAAATCAAACAGTAATCCTCTGGTTTCTCTCAAACCGCCCACCATACACTCTTCTGCTCTGACATGAATGGGCACTGGGTAGCGAGCAGGACACACTTGAGAGTGGAACGAACCACAAAGCTTCTGGTCTTTTCTTCACAGAGCCCAAGTGCGGAGCGTGTGCATCGGATGATGCCAGAAATTAGTTCTCAAGGCTGAAGAAGAAAAATAATGCTGGAATTGTTGTTCCAATAATTTTCACTTGGGAGTAGACTACAAAGAAGATGAGAATTACTCCGACGCTGTTTTTCCAAACATGTCCCCATGTCAGTGAGGTGGCATCAGGTCATCTGGCCTCATAGGTGAGGTCTCTGTACTTGCTCAGGTCTGAATGTTACATAGGTTACGCAGGTAATAGGTGAATAGATCCGGTCCAAAAAAATAAAAGCTTCTTCATTAACTAGATGCATTTAGTTGTGATTGTGTTTGGTTCTATGGATCAAAAAGCAATTTGCGGTAAAAAAAAATCTTCTTGCTTCATAGCTTCAAACCCTAGTGTTCTGATTCAGGTGGGGTTAGGCTGGGTGTGTGTTTTTGGTGGAGGAGGGGTGGTTCACTGGCTCTTACCAAGTCATTTATGGGTAATGTCACCACGCAGCAGCTTTCACAAGCTAATTATTTCTAATTAAACCACAACAAACAGTGAAAAGTCCCTTGATGAGTCTGCTGTGAGCAGGGGCACCGCCAGAAATCTTGGACCCCAAGAAAAATTGTAATGTTGCCCCCCCCTTATTAAAATAATATTACTAGCCCCTAACAGGGCCCCCTGTCAGTGCTTGGCCCCTAGAATCATCCTAACCTTTCCCCCCCTGGCGGCGCCCCTGGCTGTGAGTATTGCACTGTTTTCTATCTTCCCGTATGTGTTTTTTCTTTTGTCCAATTCCAGCCTCCTTCCCTATGATGTTACAGACTCTCACTCTTTCCAACACACCTTTTAAAAGCTTCTCTCTCTCTCTCTCTCTCCCTTTTCATCGCATAGATGACTCAACCACAAAAATATTTTTATTAAATAATCAGTACATGGCCCCAGATCAACCGAACAAAAACGTATATACACATCCACTGTGGGGGATACTAATGAACGTTTCAGTTTTGGAACTGTGCCCATATGTCAATAACTGTAGGAGAATAAGCTATAATAAAAATTATGAGCATATAAGAAGAACATAAGAAAACTTAATAAGAACAGGAGTTTGATTGCTGGCGCATTCACACTAATGAACGTGTTAGTGTATTAGGAACAAAAGTGAAAATCTGGTTTCTGCTAAAGGCTTTTTCACAGCAGCGGCAGCCAAAGGGAAAGATACCAGAACCTGTAGCCCTTCAGGGCAAAGTAAAAAATACCATTTGCGTCACTGAGGTGTCAAACCACAAACCTGTCAGGCCAGAATTCAGACTTATCCAGAGGTGAGAGTGGGATGGGAGCTTGCTGTTGCCTCACCTAAGGTCCAGAGTATCAGTCCAGAATAGTGCTGAAGCATGATGGGACTACCTTAAAGGACAACTCAGACCATAAATGCTGTAAATGTAGTCATATTTTTAGAAGAAGGCTTTAACTAATCAAAAATATCCTGTCAAGTGTTATTAGATGCCATCACCTTGCTGGGTAAACAAGCTCTAGGCCAAATTACATTTTTACCTAATAAATAATATGATTTAATATACACTACTTGGACAAAAGTATTGGGACACATCTCTTAATTATTGAATTCATGTGGCCACTTTGTGAAGGGTAATCTGAACATTTCAGCATAGCAAGATATTTTTGAACAACATCATGCCTCCAACTTTGTGGACACAGTTTGGGGAAAAACCTTCTCTATTCCAGCATGACTGGGTCCCAGGGAACAAAGCAAGCTCCATTCATGAATTGGCACAGAGAGTGCAAGCCAGGCCTTCTCTCCAACATCAGCACACACATTCTCACAGAAACATGCCAAAATCTCACGGAAAGCTGTAAAGTGTAGACCAACACCATATTAAAGTCTATTCATGTAATTTCAATGTCATTTAAGTCCCTGTTGGTGGAATGGTCAGGCATCCCAATACTTCTGGTCATGTTGTGTATATGGTCACTAGATCATGTAAGTAATCCTGCCCATCAAATACAATACTGCAACACCTATGTCCATTCTAAACACCACAGTTCGGCACTACTTTCTCCTCCATGCTGCCACACTGCCACCCCAGGCATTGTGTCTCACAAAGAAACACTTACTGGAGCATGGAGAGTCTGAAGTCACTGGGACGGTGGTAAGTAACCTCTCTCCAAAAAAGAGAAAAGGACCAGGTTCATGTACGGATCATGTCACACACCACGGCGTGAAAATAAAATTGACAGATAGATAGAAAGAGGGAGAGAGGCGGTTCGATAAATTAATAAATAAACGAACTAGCAGCTCCTCCAAGCTCCCGGCACCGCACGTGTCTCCTGAACAGGTCGGTCCTGTCCGGAGCGCTTCCAACTCATACTTACGCCATCTCCTCCACTTCAGACATGTCCACCAGCAGCAGGACCACCACCAGCACGGCCACGGACCCGAACACAAGCACCCGCAGCTCTAAACCCATCACTCTACCGAGGACATGGGACACCGAGACTCCGTCTCCTGTCTCCAGCCGCAATCAGGACCCAGCGCACTGAGAGCGGAGGACTATCACCCCGTTTCTCTTTCCCTCTCTCTCTCTCTGTTTCTGCGTGTGAGCCTCTTTCTCTCGTGCGCGCGCGCGTTCTTAGTCTCTCTCTGTCTGTATGCGCGTGTTTCTGTCTTTCTTTCTTTCTCTCTCTCTTTGTCCTGCGCTCTCTCTCTCTGTCTGTCTGTCCTGCGCTCTCTCTCTCTGTCTGTCTCTCTGTGTCTCTCTCTCTCTCTCTCTCATTATCTCTGTCTAGTTCCCTCTCTTTATTTATCCCCCCCCCTTCTCGCTGTCTCTTTTTCTCTGCCTCTATTTATCTTTCATTCTCTATTTCTCTTTAGCTCTGTGTGTGTGTTTTTGGGTTTCTCTTTCTCTCGCCCCCTCCTCGCTCTCTCCTCGGTCAGTATAAATCCAAAGCAGTGAGTTGAAGGTCTCAGTGTTTTCTGTTGTCATCTTATGTCGGCTTACATAGACGATAGAAGTGTCCTCCTCCTCCTCTCTCTCCCTGTCTCTAGTTCTTTTCTCTCTCTCTTTCTCTCTTTAGCCGTCTCTCGTCTGTCACTTTTCTCTCTCTTTCTTGCTCTGCCTGTCTCACTTTCTTCTATTTCCAGCACTCGTCTCTCTTTCTTTTTCTCTCTCTCTCCCTCTCTATCTTTTTCTCTCTTTATCTCTCTCTCTATTTCTCACTATATTTCCCATGACTCTCTTTCTTACACTCTTCTCTCTCTTTTCTCTCCCTCTCTCTTTAGCTCTCTTTACCTGTCTGTCTCTCCTCTGTTCTTTCCTCTGTTTCAAGTTTCAAGTTTCAAGTTTATTGTCATATACAGATAACAATGTAACATCATTACCTGCAATGAAATTCTTAGGCTCATGTTTCTTCAACTTTGCACAATATTATATACAAATTGTAAAAAAAGAGAAAATAAAAATAAAAATAAGAAATAAAATAAGAATAAAAATAATAATAGTAATGAAAATAAATAAAAATAAGTAGAAGGTAGAAATAGGTGCAATATAATAAAAATTAAGGTGCAATAAGAAAATGACATTTTAAAGAGTGCAAAATGA
>JBBKCR010000018.1:1917773-1931382 GCA_037577295.1 Ladigesia roloffi
ATTTATCCACTAGTTTTATAACTGACGTCATGGGTTGTTAAGAGTGGAGCTCCACTCTCCAGCAGTCTACAGCTAGACGCGCTTGGTTTCACACGTGTAAAAAAAAAAAGCTTTTCTTTCGAATACTCGAATCTCACATTGAAAATTCGAATGCCACCCCACCAAACTAATACTCGAATATTTGAATACAACCCTAGTTTTATTACAACCAAGGGAAGCTGGTATGCCAGTAGGGTTGCCACACGTTCTGGTTTTCCCGGGATTGTTCTCTTTTTTTAATGTCTGTTCCAGAATCTTTCCCGGGACACCAAATGTCCTGTTTTTTTGGTGAAAAGGCCTTTCAATTTTTTAAAGTAGGCCTAATCACTAGTTTCACTTTTAATAAATTCTATGTTCTGCTCATGCAATCCTAGACTACCTTTTTTCTTATGGTACCTTGATCCATCTGTCAGAGGCAGCCATGCGCTTATTTGATTGGTTACATGAACACATCAGTATCACCTAGCAACTGCCACGAGCAGAATTTTCAAGAGAGTGAAGGAATGTGGTTTAGTTAGATAGGAGACTGCCTAGTTAAAAATAAATTTCCGTTCGACTTTAAGTTAATGGGGGGCGAGACGGACCAGGACCGACTGGGCGAAAACTGGCAACTATTCGGAGTGGGTAAGGCCTACCCAAGGTGATCCATTCTCTGCCACTTGTGTTTTATGCCCACTTGTGTTTTGTGCCCAGCCAAAAATCGTGAAACCCTTGTCCCGGTTTTTGTCAAATCAAATGTGACAACCCTATATGAAAGGCAAGCTGGGGCAAGCACTCTCTCAACCAAAACAAGTTGAGACCGATCCATTTCTAGCCCCAGCTGCATGTCAATCAGTGAATACCCTGTGAGATATTACACACAGAGAAATGCCCCAAAGATTAATCTAGATAGGGGTGAATTATTTTTAGCACCCAGTGCTAACCTCCGCCATCCTGCAGTCTGTTTACTAGTAGCAGCCACTAGAGGCCGCAATATTGTCACTATGTAGTTATGATGTTTCGGACTGTTATTTTGAATTATGTCTGTTTGTGTTTATAGTCTCTGTTTACCTTCACAATACCCAGTCCTAATGTATGTTCTGTTTATTATGCTTTTGGTTAGGCTCTTCTGCCTTTTGTTTTGGTTTTGTGCAGTGTTTGTGTTTTTTTATTAAAATATCACCTAAACTAACCTGCACCTTGAGCCATGCCAGACGTGACAGATTGACCAGTCATCCCAGAGAAGCAGCAGGTTCAGCACAGACTCCCAGGCTTGGGGTTCCTGAAGAGACGGCGGCCACACACTAGCATTCCTGTAGAGCGTGAGCATCCAAGATCCCTCGCCTGCATGCATTAGGCAGGCATTCCGCAAGTCCAGAATGTGCCTACTGTGGCGTGTCCACTAAAGGGATATGGGCTCCCTTGCCATCAGCGGGCACCTTGGCCTCCAGGCCGCAGTGAAGGACAGTGTCCTCTATGCCCCACAGAGAACTGGCATGTTCCGTGTTTCTGGGTTGGTGTAACATGGTTAATCACATCGTTGCCATCCGAGTAGGTGAGAGAGTTTCCTAACCTGGGCAGCTTGCTACACTATGTAGTAAGAGTAGATCTGTAATAAGCAAAACATTTTTATATAGCCTTGGATAAAATTGTCTTTCAAATGATCTCTTGTACCACTGCAGAGAGTCTCCCATTAGAGAACTGTCCTTTTGAAGCTACCATTGTTTTTTTTTTTTTGTTATACAAGATCGTTAAGATTCACTAAATGAAGCCCCAGTTATGTAAGTGGAGTTATCAGGAGATGGACTCACTATGCCTTACTTGCTACCTAATTAGTTTGAGCACGGTAATTAAAGAAGCAATAATGGACATGGAGCCAACAAAGATTCAGACCAAGTCTGAAAAACCTGCCAGGTGGATGACAGCTAAGATCCAACAATGAACCAGTAGAACCAATTTTTTGGGCACAGGCTGGTGTGAAAAATAAACTTTAGTGTCATCCAAACTACCTATATATTTTTTAATGGTAGATTTGAAAGGTAGTGTTGAAAAATGAGGTTGGTATTCCTAAACAGTACCACATATTGCAGAGTCATAGATGGCACAGGGCAACTACAAACTGACACATTACCGGGTCATCTGGTAGATTGCATGATGAGCTCAGAGACCAAACAATCATATTGTAACGGCAAGAATAAAACCTTACATCTCAAATGAAAAAAATTGATTTACTATACAAATGATGGTATATTTTCCCAAGTTTTGGACTTTTTGTCCATTCATTAAAAAATTTCCACCCAATGTAAAGATGTAAAATCAGTTTTTAAAGGTGAGATGGGGCATCCATAAGAATACTGTAGTCAGATCCAGACAAAAGCAAGAAACCCACAGCAGCTGTCCAAATTAGTTCAGTAAAGAAGGCTGCAGTGTTAGAGGAACCGAACCAAGTGACCTATAGGCTAGAAAAGGGCAAAACATTTGAAATGAGCTCAAATGATACCACATCAGCTGCAGCACTCTACAGTGAAATAATGCAGACCACTATATATGATAATATGCATCACCGATACTTTAAAGCGGTTATACCGGGGATTAGCGAGATGAGATGAAATGAAAGAACTCTGGCATCTCAGTATCCGAGTACCGGGAAACTTCCAGCTGCCTCAGCAAATAACAAGTGACATTAACTTGATAAAACAGGAAGAGTCCTATAAAGATGTAGGCGAGCATCTGCAGTAAGTTTTTCTCAACTGAGGAATGTGTTAAAATTAAAAGCAGAGGCTTGACGGAATAGTTTCTGAGGCTTGAATTGGTGTAAAACATTTTTTAGTAGGAGCCTAGAGGGTAAAACACTTGCCTGTAAACCAAATGACCACAAAGTTGCATGTCCAAACCCTGACTTTCTGCCACCGTGTCCTTGAGCTGCTTCAGGGGGATTAGTCCCTGTAACTATGATGGTATGTCACTCTGGATAAGGGCATCAATCAAATGCTGCTTTACCTTTGTATACATTGATCCATTCAAACTATTTTTATAGATAAATAATAACTACTTAAATTATATGTTGCTACTTTACTGCATTTTCAGGTTGAACTGACAAAGCTTTTTAATAATAATGTGATAGTCATACCTCATGTCCATTTTAACAGATGTACATCCCACACAGGTCGACTTTGAAGTTACAAAAAATTATAGATTATTGTCCATCCTTTCCTCATCATGTTCATTAATGGTCAGGACCCCAACAGGCCCAACAGTATTATTTGTTAGGTGGGCCATTCTCAGCACAGCAGTGACAGTGACATAGAGGAATTTGTGTGGATCACATATAGCAGTGCTGCTGGGGCCACAGGACACTGTGTTACGAACCCGCCCGAGCTAGCCTAACATACCTAACTTCTTGCTACGTTGCCTAGAAGATCTCCTGAACCTGCTGGCTCAGACCTGGGTCGTAACTTTCCCTGCGTGTCTGTATATGACAAGCATGAACCTACATCAGTGGTGTCTGCAATGTTAGTTGCGATGTAATACTGAGAAGACCACAGCTTACCGTTTCGTGATGGACGACCAGCCCACTCGGAGTTCCAACGAACGGACCGTCCAAGCTCCAGGGTTCTTAGCTCAAGTTTTGTCTTTTTGTTTTGTTTTTGGTTCTGACTCAGGTAAAACATACAAACAGAAATCCCAAAACCACAGATCGACACCAAACAATGTCCTTGGGAGGATGGCTTCAGACAGCACCTTCCATGAGAGTCCAAAATTCCCGGGGCAAACGAGGACAGCAGCCCTCTCACCTAAATCACCTGTTCCTCGTTTTCCAATGGAGATGCGTCACGCCCATTACTCAGCTGACGCCTCCCGCAGCCTTCTCAATTAATCAGTATGTTCTCTTTCCCTCACAGGCCTGCTTCATAACAACTGCTGGCTGGATATTTTTGGTTGGTGGTTTATTTTCAGTCCGGTGGTGATTTAAACAATCCAACAGCACCACACACACACAAACACACACACACATACCTGCACTTACCTGAAACTCCACTATCAGTTTCACTGTTCCAACATAACCTTATCTTTATCAAACCATGATTTTAAAATTCTTCTCCTGGTTTTTAAATACTTTAATGTACTCGCCCCACCCTACCTTTCTGATCTGATTCAGCCTTATGTTCCCTCTCGGTCCCTAAGGTCTGCTGACCACCTGACCTTGGTTGTCCCAAAAGCTAGGCTGCGGCTCAGAGGCGATCGGGCATTTGCAACCCCGGCTCCCAAAAAGTTACCCTTAGATATCAGGCAGGCTCCTTCTCTTCACATTTTAAAATCTCGTTTAAAAACACATCTGTTTTCTCTAGCTTTTACCTAAACGTGAGTTGCTGAAGTGTCTAGTTTCATGTTTCTATGTATGTTTATTTATATGCATATAGGTCTATGTATATAATTATACTGGTATATTGTTATGTTTTGTTTAGGTGACTGTACAGCCCTTTGGGTCAACTCTGTTGTTTTAAATGTGCTTTATAAATAAATTGGATTGGAAACCATTTCTATCCAAGTCTTTACTTGTTTAGTCAGTGTCTTTAAAATGCAGCTGGATACTTATTGTATAATTTGCATGATTGAAACTGCTTTCAAAGCCAACACCACAGACGTGGGAGAAAAACTCAATTAAAACAAAAATAATAACCACAAATAGGAGGCCTGAGTATTTTCTAAAAATAATTTATTTGCAGAATAAAATAAAAGTTATCTGCCATACAAAAAGTATATGAAAAGGATCCTACCTATGCGTATACTGCAGAGAGACCTTTCTCGGTAAAACAAGATGAGTGTGCTATTAAGCTTTAAATATGTTTTTTCGATGACGCAGTTTGAATCACAGGACTCTTTTCGTCCACAAGGGGGTAAACTGTACGCATCAGTTTCTGCCATCAAAATCTCTCAAGCGAAAGGAATAAAAGAACTGGTACCATGGCTTTATTTTCCACATGCAGATGCAACAGGCCTTAAAAGCTGCAGTGAGTCTGATTTCATCTGCTCTTTTGTTTATAAAATGTATTAAAATGGGACTTAGACTGAAGCCTCAGGTCTGCCTTGGTAAGTAACTCCACTGAGCTGAACAGTGTGGTATTGCCTAAGTAGTGAACCACTGGTGAGCACGGGCATCAATCTTTAGTTATGGTTTCTTCTCCAGTGTCTGATGCGTAGTTGTTCATGAAGTTGAAGCCATTAAAGTGATCCTCATAGACTATTATATCATGCGGACTGGTTCTACATAAAACAGCTGAAGAAACAGTTCCTATTTGAAGCAATGCCAGGCTCACAATAAGAGTGAAAGCTTTTCGAAAGTTTTACTGGGCTCGGCTTGGGTCGGTTCAATGAAAGAAGAAAAGTAAAAAAAACACAAAAACGATTAAATCAGATCAATTCTAGTCCCTTCTGCCGTGAACGAATGACAAGATTTGTTCAGATTTTGTTTGGGTCCCTGGGGGTAAGCCTCAGACTGCCCTTCCGGACCACGTGAACCCAGTGGCATGCAGAAACAGTGAGATACTGCACGGATAGACCGAGGTTTAAGTCAGAATCACTGCCTCTTTAAAACAAAGCCCCGTCTCTGCTTTTCCCTCCATTTTCTCCGTTTAATCCTTTCCTCTCTTCGTACTCCATCTATTAATGTAATCTACAGCAATCCTGTACTCAAAATCACATCAATATATTCATCTGACCAACATGACATTCTCATGTTGAGAAATAAATCTAAAGTTTTTTTTTTCCTCCTCAAACAAAATAATCTGCTCTAAAAAAATAAGAACAAATAGAAATTCATGAACAATTATTACTGAATGTCAAATTCTCTGGCATCCCCTACCCCCCCCCAAATACACCTTCATACTATTGCACCAGTATAGATACGTAACATATCTGTTTCAATTACCTCGAACAATTAAGACATTTTTGGGCTTAATAAACTATGCAAAAGAAAACAAAACATAATAACAGTATAAAGCAACCGGGCGCGACAGCACCAGGTAGGAAAAGAACATCCGTCAAAAGAACATTTGAACGAAGCTGGAACAAATAGTTTGACTGACATTGGCTTTTGTTACAACAAAGCTATAAAAAAGTGATATGAAAGTCGTGACGGAGCAGTAGCGCACGTTTCTATTGCAAAAGAAGTCTCTTGGCCACAACGTTAACACGATATGTGCTGATATTGGAGTCACCAGAAGTTTCTCCGCTACTTTGACGAAACACACACTGAAACAGGAAGAGTGAATGACGGTTCGCATCCGTGCTTTTACACACAGAACATGTACCGAATATAAACGGCTTTGTTCTGTTTTATTTCTTTTTTTTGCCATTGTCTTCTTTGTTTGAGAAGAAGCTAAGAACCGGACAACCCGATGACAGAATTAAGCAAACATAGAGTTTTCAAATCTGATGCCTTTCAAGTAACGGAAAATGCGGCGCTGGCTGTTTTCTGGATTGAGTCCATGTCCAAGACATCCGCAGATGGATCATTAGCTTGGGTCCAGCTCGGTAGCAGCGGAGGACGCAGCTGGAGCGTACAGTAGATGTCTTCAACTAACAAGCACAACATAGTTCACTGGCACTGGACGAACAGCCTCTCTGATATGACTTCTAAGAACGACATGGACCCGACCGAACAATTAGCATGTGGGGCAAAAGTGCAACAGTCCTCTACGGCGGTCACGGGGACCTTAAACGTGTCACTCTTGGAAAAAAAACTAAAGTTCTATCCGTCTCAAATAAAAAAAATGGAAAAGAAATCCTCCAAAAGAATGAAATGTCAAACAAGGGCTTTCATCTTGGCCATTATAAAACGGATTCCATGTTCTCGCACCATTCGTGGTCCTCCAGGTTGTATATAAACTTTGTCCTGTTGACTGGATTCACTCCCACGTCCTTGCCCAGACTGTCCAGGTTCAGGTCGGAGGAGAAGATCTCAGTGGACGTCACGTAGGCCTCGCAGTTTTTAATGTACTTCTTGTAGTTCCTGCGTAAGCAGTGCCAGGTGGTGGTGTAGAGGAGGAACGCGATGACCTTCAGCACGATGGCCAGGCTCACATAAAGGTGTCGGTATTTGACGTTGTCATACAGCACACAGGCACCCCTGGTCCCGCACTCCGTGCTCCAGAACAGGCATGTGGAATCAATCCCCGCACCGAAAATCAAAGGTGGAGGGATAAACCCTGTGAAATATTGACATCAGAAAGCAAGCATGAATCATTTGACAAGTTTAAAAAATGCTAAGGAGATTACCATGGGCGCAGCCAGCAACATTAAACATAATACCACATGATAATTACATAAATATTAATGTATTAAAAGAGCCTCCGGAATCTCAATACAACAGATTAAAAAAAAATCAACTGCAGTTTAGATTTGACTTGATGACATTTGCTATGGACTGTGTTCATTAAAGTGTCTTACCCAGAAGTCGGAGTAATAGGAACAGAACACCAAGGGCATATGATTTCAACTCTGGACTGACAGTCCTAAGGAGTAAGAAGAAATAAGCAATACAGAGTGAGAGACAAGGCAATTGTAGTCCATATTTAAATTGTAGTCCATATTTGTTTGCTTCCTATCTCAGTCTTTTCTATGTCATGTAAATGAAAAGTTCTCAATTTTTCTTACTATACCAGATGTTTCCATTTTAAACCATTTTAAATGTTGCTTCTTTAGCTTTGAGCTGCAGCTAGAAGCACTAGCATTGCTAGCATCGCTAACACCCAGGAGTCACCCAAATAGCCCAAGATGTTTTCATAAAATACATCAACAACACTTTCCTTATCCTATTCAAACTGCAACCAGATCTTTGTTAAGTCAGAGCAGACTTGTCTGTGTGGTTTCAGACAAATTCGGACTTATTTCAAGCTACATAATGAAACAAAACTGCACCATACAGACAACACCAGATGCTGTGTTGATACATCATATCCATAACCTTTAACCTAAACATTATCTTTGTGGTAAAAAATAGGCCAATTCGAATACCAGCCATGTATCAGTTGATAAAATCTTTGTCATGTTTCAGTTGATCTACTCTTTTTCATATTTTGTGAATAAGACAGTTTGCCAAACTACTCCTTTAGGTCTTATCTTTGTTTGAGGGGTGTATTTTGGGAAAAGCAGAAAAAAACAGAATCTAGAAGCTATTGACTGGTATAGGTTACGCTTGTATAGAGGCCAAAAAAGACACGCTCCACACATCCCTCCTCCCACGAGAGGGAGCAGCTGGCAGTTACCTGATGAGGATGATGACGGAGGGGGTTTGAGCCATGGCGCCGATCATGCTGCAGGCACAGATCACACACAGGAAGGTCAGGAACGCCTCCTGGCAGCCCGGTCTCGGGCATTTGCCTGGTACGGCCCCAGGGGATTCACCATTGCCAGAGATGCATGCGCATCCGCTCAGGTTCTACATGGTTACAAGCGGAAACGGACTGTTAAAACACATTCCACTAACCTCTGTGGTGATTTTGGTTCCCACCAATATGTCGCTGCTGTATTATCTCTAAATAAAGCTTTAAGATAAGAGATCAGATAAATCATTATTAGTCCCACAGGTGGGAAATGTACTATCATGCAGAAAGTGGACATTAGAAAGTTAAGGCCAGCAAGAAAATGAAAGAATAGAATAAACTCTTATACCAACAGTGCAGTACAGGACATCTGAAATCTATACATATATGTAAACTGTATATATACATATATTTAAAATGTAGACATAGGCAAGTTGTATGCATGTAAATAATGAGTATATGTATATTCAATTTACTTTTTATGCAAAAAATATAGAGATGTAACAAAAATGGTGATAGAAGGTTATGTTTCAACAGTGACAGAGACGAGAATAACAATGAGAAATTATTATATAATTCAGATTACAATGTTAATACTATGAGAGCCATTAAATCTAATGTTATGCTAATTGTACTTCATAATATATTGTCCATAATACATTGTCCTTTCGAAGTCATTTCAGTGTTTTTGAAACCAGTGAAATGTCAGTATTTGACAACAAACACCCCCTGTTCATGAATATTTATCAGAATAAAATGAGAATAACACTATAAACCCCATGGGAAATCCTAACCATACGGTACCAGCCGAGATGCATACACGTGCGCGGTCTGTGCACTGAACACAGCAGTGTGCGTTGGGAGTGTTGAATTGCAATAATTGGAGGGAGTGGAGTTTGTTGCGTTTATCCTTCATTGCCGTAGACAACGATGCATTTTGTATGTTAATGTATGCGGGCTGCCATATTGCAGGAGCCCATTAAAATGCTCTCTGCAGGACAACGTGTCCTTTACTGAAAGCCAGCTGTACTGAGTGTGTGAAGCTGACTGAGCTCAGAACATATGTCTCACAGAGGGGAGAGGGAGAGAAAGGGAGAACCAGAATACAAAAATAGATGTTAATAGTGACAGAAAGAAAGACAAATAAACAGATAGAATATCAGAGACTCATAATTATTCATTGTTATTTTGTTATTGGAAATTCTGAACGCTGCAACATGCAAATGTGCGTCCAACCAATATGTGTCTCTGTAATGACGGAAGTCAAACGACAGCAAACTGGATGTTGTCTATTTTTCATAGAAGCCACTTATGAACACTTATGCAACAAAGTGTTGGACCCAGACAGGCTGCTGTGACCAGTATTTTTGGTAGATTATTTAGTTATATTGGCAGCAATATAAACTGCAGACAGAACAAACCCAAACCTCAATAAATACACACTATCAGATACACTGAGAAACGTGTGCATTTACGCTATCGCTTTGGGAAAGTTTACATGGCTGGTGCCACCAGTGTCATACCTTTGCTGTTCTATATCCTAGATTATCCAAAATTATTCACATGATCCAACAAACAAATCATTTTTTTGGCCAAATGTACTCCAGGCTTGTCATGTTATATCTGAGATTCTGTTTCTAATATACTGTAATATACTGTAAAGTAGCAATAAAAATGCACATATAAATGCTGTCCAGGCTGTGCAGCCTAAAATCAGGGAGACTGTTAGAGAGCAGGAAAGCACAGAAATGAACCAAAGAGAGGAAGAGTGGGAGGAACAGGTGAAATGAAGGATGACGAGATTAGTAATAACCTGAGCTTGAGGAGGAGGTGCTCCAGTGCTGAAGGACCGGGTGCAGCCAGCGAAACAGGACGACAGGTAGGTGACTCCGTTGGAGCCGCACACGGGGCTCACAGACGACGTGTAGCAGTTACAGTTACTAATGCATGTAGGTTCTGGTCTTTCGCCTGGTCGCAAGGTCCTAAACACAAAAACAACAAACACTGTTTAGCCAGTGGAAAACACAATCTTTTTTCAAACCTCAATCAATGGCAATTATGATGAGCATTCCATGGCACATACCCTCCATTCATAAAGCTTCTTAAGTCTAAATATCCCAATTATATATATTTTTTCTTTTCCCCTCAAGCAAACCCCTTTCTGGTGCCAAGGCATGCCATCACTACACTGCAAAAACTCCAGATCTAGACTTGCAATCTTATTTCAGTCTAAAAAGTATTCTTGATCTGGTTTTGAGAAAAACATACTATATAAGAGCAGATTTTGTAAGAAATCTTACCAAGTGTAAACATCTTACTACACGGGCAGATCATTTCAGTAGTTTCTACTCTTGAAATATGACAAAATATCTTAAAACAATCTTAATAATCTTACATATCTACTCTTATGTAGTATATTATTATCAAAACAAGACCAAGAAGACTTTTTCAGCAATAAATAGATAAGGAGTTTTTGGAATGTGTGACTGTATACATGTCAACAAAGCACACAAAACCAGATCTGATCAGAGACCTAGTCTTCCTTACTCATTGCCATAGGCGACGGTCACGCCAGCGACAGGCCCTGTGTCGCAGCCCAGGAACAGGAAGGACACGTAGCAGGCGGTAGAGATCAGGTTGACCAGCATGGCCATGCGAATCGCTCCCAGAGCGGAGAGGTTCAGCTTCTTCACCAGCAACCCGCCCATGAAGATGCCCAGGCATGCGCATGGGATAGCGGTCATACCTGCACAAAGAAGGGGGGTTAGAAATCTCAAAATGTTAGAAGCAATATTAGCAATACTTTTGTGTATTTCTTGGGCACTATGAAACTGTACTTAAAATGTGCTTAACCAAACCTTGCTAAACTTCTGAAAATACACCAAACACCCTTCATTTGAATTAAGTGCCCATTAATTTGTGAACGGATCCCTTCATTTTACCATAAAAGTGAATTTAAGGAATAATGTAACACTGCTTCAGGCGGTTTTATAATTTGAGGGGCAAATTTGAACAAGTAAGGGAAAAATTCATTAGTTTTACTTAATGAGACTTAATCTGTGCACTTTACCCCTTAATTGTCCTTAATTTCCCGGAAATCCTCAAAATGAAGGCCATTCCACTAGGTAAAATTAAGGTTTCGTAGTGAGGAGATTAGCAAAATTCACACTGACATAATTTTTAAAAAAGAGATTCAAGACTTGTGAACCTTATAGATGACAGTATACTTGTATAGAACAGTATAGATGAATGTCAACTTATAGACCAATATAGATGACAGGATACTTCTATAGAACTGTACAGATGACAGCATTGCCATACAGTGATAGAAAACACATGAACAAGTCTGACGAATCGACGATGTTTGATCCAAGTGTGAGATGATGAAGGGATGCAGTTTGCAGAATGCACATTGTGTGGGTTTGTGGGATTTCCATTAATTTTGAGCTACAATATCCTCCTTCTTTTAATGTAAAGCTAAACAAGGACGTTCTGCATAATTTACTTTAGCGGAAAATGGAAAAGTGTACTGTGGGCAGTCAGATTAGATGTATCATTATCATTATAAATTGCAGCACATTACGACGCATTATGATGTTATGAGCATATGGTGGATATTGTTGGTGCTTAAAACGCATAATTTGTCGAGGTTTAGTTGATTTAGTGTGGATAATAAATTCAGTACATTCATAGCTTTTTATCTTAAGTGGTGATATTTTAAAACACCCACTCCCGCAACTGTGGGCTAATACTTTATTTTTGTCGGACGTAACAAAATTTTGTGGTTTGTGTTTGAGAGACGGGTGTTCAAGCTCTGTGTGTGTGTGTGTGTGTGTGTGTGTGTGTGTGTGTGTGTGTGTGTGTGTGTGTGTGTGTGTGTGGAGTCTCAGGCATACCCAGCAGCTGATTAGCGGAGGTGGTTGTCAGGTTAAACTGCTGCTCCAAGTATTTTCCCAGGAAAGCGGCAAAGCCAGCCACTACGGCGATCTCCATACAGGCAGCCAGGATGATGCAAGTGAACACGGGGTTGGACAGCAGGTGCTTAGTCACCTTGGGAATCACTGGAGTGAGAGAAAGCCAGAAAAAAAGGAGAGACAGTCAGTTACCACCACACTTTTCAGACAGACCCAATCTATTATGGTCCATTCTCTCTCACAGACATTACACAAAACTATACTGCCCTACAAAGCAAAAGTGCAGTAAAGCTAAACCTGAGAAAAATTTCTTTAAAGTTTTAGCATTAATTTGGGTTTTTGTAGGTATTGCAACTTTCACCATTTCTCTAAAACGGGACAACTTCAAACCAGGATATTATTTATTAAGAAAAAGGAGATAAACCCCATTTGTATTCTCAGTTTTAACCAAATATGTCGTTTATGCATTTGGCTTTGTAGGGCTGTACAGCATTTATTCAGTCCATTAGTACAGATAAAAAAAACAAATAAGGGAGTGCTTATCTGTACTAGAATATTAACAACAGAGCTTCAAAAGCTCATAGGTGCTTTCAGGTGTTTTATTATGCCACCAGCCGAAAAGCAAGTATTTCTTTTTGATCCCTCATCTTTATCTGCATTTCCCATGTGGCTTTATTCGGCTACATCTGCAGTCTTTTCTAATTAACAAGAGAACGTGTTATGTCCTTGGAAAAAAACTGCAGACGCTTGAATAACACCAGACGTGTGTTTGGAATCGTGATGCTGTTTTACGTAGGTTACATTTAATAACACCTTCAGTATTTCAGCAGAGTACGCGTCAAACAATTTCTTGCTTGAAAAAAAAAGAAGAAGAAAAAAGTGGCTGATATTCAATCAATAATAATGTAATCTGAAGACGTTCAGTTCATCATTGACTGTTTCCAGGACAACCTTTAAGAGTGAGAAATGTAACAAATGGTAAAGCTTGAAAAGTGAGCAGTTAAGGGACTGCAGTCTTATTGATTGTCATGCACTCACCAACCTGCGCAGAAACAAAGCACTCAACTGAATTCCAGTATTATTGCTTTCGACCTGACTCCCAATGCATCATTATTAAATGTAAAAACTAGGGATGCACCGATACCGATACCGGTATCTGGTATCGGCCTCAATACCACATTTTCTAAAGTACTCATACTCATTAAAAGTCCCCCGATATCGGGGACCGATACCGCGGTCTGAGAAATGTCTGTGTTTGAGCGGCGTATAAGGGGTTAAATAATGTTTTATACTGTAGTATTAATTTCAAACTAGTCCCTTGTTTTTTTTGTTAAAGCTGTTACCTGTACATTG
>JBBKCR010000018.1:1931482-1957532 GCA_037577295.1 Ladigesia roloffi
TTATTATTATTATTATTATTATTATTATTATTATTATTATTATTATTATTATTATTATTATTATTATTATTATATGTGCATGGTGCATGTAAAATGACTAATAATTCAGTGTGTACATTGGGCAAAAGTTTAAACCGTGTTATTTGTGCAATTGTGTCAAATGTTTCTTTCAGAGCTGCCATCAAATCCTCAATGTGCCAGTCCTCTGTGTGCCAGTCCTCTAAATGATGCTAACCAGCACTGGCCCCGTTGCAGGAGGAACAGGACAAGGGCCCTCCATGTTTCTGGTGTGGAGAGGACCCAGCTGCGGCTGAAAGGAGCTGGGGATGAGCAGGAAGTTGAAGGACAGCAGCTGGTGGAGGCTGTTTCCGCAGGTGGCCTGGCCTAATTACGAGGATGCAGGTGTTAACAGCAAGACTCCAGACTGGCTCTGTATTCACTCTGAGAGGAATCAGATCACCCAACCATTTGGTGCTGTACCACGCTGTATAGTGAGGGTATGTAGAAAATGTTAGCACTAATCTTAATGTACAGCACCAGCCTGCACTTGTAAATGGAAGTGCACCCTCATAAACCTTACAGATGGGCGAATCATGAATTGCAGATGCACTATATTGTGTCACGTTTTGACACAGGCAGTAATTTATCCCAGGCCTGTATTGATTGTGTGCACCAACTGTAGATGAGATCCATTGACTTTCATTCATGTTGTGGATAAACAGTGGATTGTGGCTTGAAACCTAAGCACTCTATTATCTGCACACCATATTGATACACGATACCACGCCGGCTTTCTCAAATGCCTTCCGAAACAGCGCTGCTAATGATGAGGTTACGGTTTTGACGCAGCCCGTTTTTCGCTCATGCTTTCAAGGAGGCCATGCCAAGTACAAACACCTGACTGCCAAAGAAGACCTGATATGGCTGCCTGCCTGATCGTTTGTAATAATTACAGCCTAGCTTTATTGATCCACGTCCATTTAATTAAGCAATCTTCTCCTAAGGCCCACGTCAGCATCGAAGCAGGGATAAAGTGCTGAACATGCGAGCGGGTAATCCAGGGAGCCCGCAGAGGCACTGCTTACAGACCACTCAATCAATGAGGCCAGGGATTTGTGCTAATGCCAGGAGGCCCGGAGTGAATCTGCAGGTTTTAAGCAGCGGCCACAAGGACAGGCTAACCTGATCAAGCCGGCGATGGTGCCAAGGTTCCAGTGACAGCGCTAAGGGACAGCGTGGAGCAGGTAGAGGCCATGTGGTAGATTTCAGGGCAGATTTCTGGAAGCCCTGTGACAGCTGCATCCTCTTAGAAGGCAGCCAGAGTGGGCAGTACGCAGAGCGCACGTGTGACAGGAGGGACTGAGCATCTCAATCCAATAGTCGAGAATCAAAAAAAAAAAACAGACGGAGACAGGCAGGCAACTGCCTGCTCATGTAGTGTTGTGTTTCTGCCACCCATCCCCCGGCACTCACCACAAGCAGCCTAAAAAAAAAAAAAAAAGGAAAAATCCGCTTTTTAATCAGCACGACAGGACTTGTGACCCAGATTTCTGCAGCAAGGCCATGCAGGGGTGGGTTACCAAAGCCATGGGGATTGGACACTCAGAGGGAGTTGATGAGGTTATGATGACCACCCTATACCACCTTTTCTATTTAAACTGCAGATTAAGGCACCAAAATATGTAGCTGGAACTTTCTGCCCATGCTCCCATTTCTAGCTCCATCCCTCGGACCATGATCCCTGAACAAAAGACTGAAGACCAGAGTGGAAGTCTGAGGGTGGAACATGCTCTAACAGGGGCTTCTCCAGCTCTCTGAGCCGCCAAATATCCCCTCCTGACACACTTCGGCTAGAGGTGTGACCCATTTTCAAAAGATTCCCGAAATGCCAGGTTCTCACGCCCTCTGGGATCCCAGCTGGATGGATGGAGCTTGGCTGGCAGAGGTGTGCGGCTCCATTCAGGGCGAGTGCATCCAGGCCTCTAGACCCACCCTCTCGGGGGAGACCTGACTGACATGTGGGCTCGGATGTGACTGGTACACTTCTCTTGGCTGAGGCGCTTCGCTCTGACCCATAAACTTAGCTTGAGGAGAAACAGCGACATTTCATATTTCGTGGTGTGACATTAAACAGGCTGATGTTAGAGGAAAGAAAATTGCAATTTGTACATTGGTGTTGCTCAGGCAAAGACAAATGTTCTGCCTGCAGTTGTCTTACTTGTCCAAAGCCAAAGTTTTCACAGCACACGGACTGGTCTTGGCCGGGGCGACAGATTCATTGCCCCATTTGTCACTTATTCACGGCTGGTCAAACATGGCCCTCAGACAACAATGTTCCATGCAAGCCTGGGAGCAGGGGGGTTTGTTTTATCACACAACATAAAATAATGCCATTCATACAGAACATTTAAGCACAGCGTTTAGTGAATGTGATGAAATAAATATGTAGAAACAGAAGGACCACTAAAGACTAGCAACCTCAAACTGAGGCCCCCAGGCAACCAAACTAGAGAAGGCATGTTTCAGTGGACAAATTCCTATTGGCAGACATATGGCAGTCATCATCAGAGTTTTGGTTATAGCTCCATTCTAGCAGCAATCATGACGATTGGACAGAAAAACGTTCAAGAAACAACAGTGATATGCGATTGTTTCTGGGGTTCTTACTTCAGCCACACTGGAAACAACACGGTTCACACTGGAAACTACACAGTTCACACTGGAAACTACACAGTTCACACTGGAAACTACATGGTTTACACTGGAACCTACGCAATTGAATGACATCAGTGGAAATTAGAGGAAGACTTGACACAAACTGCATTCTAAAATAGATAAAACAATAAAAATAACATAAAATCTCAATCTCTTGGTAACTTGACGTCATGGTCTCACATTTGAAATGTCGTAAAGTAAGCACAGACGGAATTGAAACTGTCCTTGTCAATAAAATCAAGGTGGTAATTCAAAGGGAACTTCAAGGCCTTGAATCCCATACAAGGTATTTGGGGAAGAGAACAGTCGTTCTCAATTACACAGGATTTGTTTTGCTAGATTGGCTAGTGATGGGATTAAGTGAGAGTGACGCCAGCTGATTTGGATCAAACCATGTTACACAACGCTCATTTGATGTAGACTTTAAAAAATCTTAATAAGGTCTGTAATTCCATGATGATTTTATAATTGTGGCTCCAGGCCTGGGTCTTCGGCTCTCGCCTCCTCCGGGGCTTCGGATGTGAAAGTCCACATAATCACCTTAATTCTGCTTTCTGTCCACACGTGAAAAGAGCTCCCTGCACTGCACCTGCCAGTGATTGTCTGTCTGTATCCTGCCTGCCACTCATTATAAAAATAGACTTAGTCACTGCACTCCAGGCAGATTTGTGGGGAAGGTGGGCTCCATCTATCTGGAGCGATGATTCAGGTGCTGACAGCGGGCTGTCAGGGTGATCTTGGGGGACAGGACTGCCTGAGAGAGGACTGCTGCAGCCATCGTTACTCAACCCCTGCGGCATGGGGCAACTGCCCGGTCCACTCATGAAGGGATAAAAATTTGGGCTACCCCCAAAAAGTCGACTAAATATTAGTCGATATGAAGAGGGCTTGGTCAAATATATTGTTATTAGTCGGTTAGTCGCAAAAAAATTCACGTGAAGTTACTCAATCAGGGGCTGCACAGTCAGTGTATGACTTCAAAGCAACGCAAGAACAACGTGATCTCGTGCCTCGAGGTATAGCAAAGCGCACTCACTTCCTTATGACAAAAAATGCTAAAGCATGATATTAGCGCGTTTAAAATGAAACTGCCACTACAAGGCTGTGGAAAAGCACCATATGATGACGTGTACACATTGGAGGTTTCCGATTGGTGGTTGCGGTCATTGCGTCAAAGTGTTTTTTCTTGGCACTCCGCTGCAGAGCTTCTTTAAGCCTCGTCTGGAGACAACTGTTTCATTTTGTGGCAAACAAACACAACCCAAGAATAAGAAATAAAATCCCTCAGATTTTAATCCATTCTGACGACTGTAATTATATAAATTTTTTACCTCATGCTTTTTACCACAGTTCCGCTCGAGTTGCGTCTCGGGCGCTGCGCAACCAGTTGTAGTGGTAGGAAAGAGCCAAACCGAGCCGAGCCGAGCCGGTACCACTAATGGAAAACCACCCACAACAATAGTACCAGGTACCGGGTACCAAAAAAAGCAAAAAAAGCGAGCTGAGCCAATCCGTGTATCATCCGTTCATTCGTTTTTCCATATGAAACCAAACCCCAAAAAAACGAAAAACCACTCGTATTTTCAGTTTTTGTTTCAAAAACCAAAACGACAAAACGGATTACGGCTCATTTTTCGATTTCTCATTTTGAGCTCAAATCAAAAATGGAAAAAACGGAAAACGAACGATCATATCCCCTTTTTGTTTTTTTCATTTTGGTCTCATAAACTGCAGCGTAGGAGGGAGTAGAAACTGGCCTGGTAGCTCCACCCACCGGTTTTGGCTGTAAAATATTCTGAGGGAATAGACACGAGGGTGTCATGTTGCTTAAAATATTGGGATATTTGGTTGTAATAGGTATTATGATCAGTTAGAAAAACATTTCTCTTATACTGTTGCCTTCTCAGCCACGGATTAAACGGCTGCGTCTTTGGTTCCTTACTCTCGGGCACATATATCTCTTTTCCACCAGAACTCATTTCCACAGGTTTCAGCACAAATTTGTGTAGGAAAATGTCACCGTGGTTACATTCACAGAGCGCTCTAAAATTATCCAGTTCAAGCCATTCAGATCTGCTTTTCTTAGACATTAATTTGCACAGATAATCCGTTTTGTCGTTTTGGTTTTTGAAACAGCGTTTTTGGGGTTTGGTTTCATATGGAAAAACGAATGAACGGATGATACACGGATTCGAGCCGAACTATTCCAAGACGGTAGCAGGCAGTGCAAAAGCACCAGTGGACTGTACCTTTCCTTGTACATACGCAAGTTTATTAATATCATAAATGAACGATTATTCGACTAAACGCTAAAATGCGGGAGTGTAAGTCGACTAGTAATATCTTTAGTCGGGGGCAGCCCTAGAAAAAACAACAAACACAAAAACTAAAAAATCCCCCAAAACGGACACATTCTGGACTTATCAGAGCAATGGATGAACCTATTTAGAATCTAATCCTCCAAGACGAAACAACGTGCACAGAGCTTAAGTAGATTATACAAGTATGCCTGGGTGAAGGCAGCGTGGGGAGTCAGACTGCTTTAGTGGCGAAGTCGTACTGACGTGTCTCTCAAGGATCTGTGCGAGGTCACTAAGCTACTGCAGCAGCACCACATCCGTCACCATGAAATCTCAACAGCCATCGATGGCGAGGCTTGAAGTGGAACAAAGCGCATCTTTCAGAGAATATCAATAATTGCAAGAAGCCATGAATAGGCAGTGCTGGAATGTGTGACAGTAAATTTGAGAGGCAAGGAGTCAGGTTTATGGAAAGGTTTAGACAAGCTGTGAAGTACTGTAAAGCGTACAAAATCAATCAGCGATGTAAAAAATAATACCATAAACGCTGAGGGGAATAGGAGCTGAGCTGCTTGTTTTCACAGCAGAGCTGCAGTCTATCTTTAAATCAGCTCTATTCTCTGAAAGATCATCTCATGATTCCTTTCCTGTTTCTGTGACTTTTTAAAATAAATGACACCAACTGATATCTGAATTTCAAATCCGTCATCCTAAATATGGAACTGCCTCTGTTAGCTGTTACTGTGTGCAGTTGAAAGTGTTGCTGAAATCAAAGCATGACTGAATACAAGAAATTAAAAAAGGCACAGTGAAAGCTTTTAATAATTCACTAAAGTCAGTTAATAAACAGTTTATGTTTAACAAGGAAAATATAATTTCTTTGTCATTGATAAGAATTACTGTTTTTTTTTGTTCTTTTTATTTTGTGCCGTTTTCTCCATTCTAGCTAGTAAGTTATTACAGTTGCCACTAGTTCCAACTATTTACATTTTTGGTATAACTTATATGGTTCTGAGTGGTGCATGTTAGCCTGTAATACAGATTTCTGCATGAAACTTTGTCAGCATGAATGACTGTTGTGTCTGTGATATCATTATGATAATTTCATTCATTCATTCACTTTCTGTAACCACTTAACCTTTACCAGGGTTTCACAATTAACACTTACTGTGCCAATGGACCAAAGTACCAATCCCCAACCCTAAAGGGGGGAGGCAACTGCGCTACCCACTGCGCCCTGTGGGGTGTATGATGACATCATTTTTTATGCTAAATATATTTGTTTACCTCTTCGAATCCTAAATAATATGGACAGGCTCATTGGGGATAAGGGGTCTGCAAACTACCAACTGTGGCTTTACTTCATCTAACTACTCCTTAGTTGTAAGACCAGTGTAATGAATCATGATCTTTAAGTTCTTGTTATCTGCTCGAGTCATCAGGCTCTTGATCGTGGCTCCAGTCCAACGACCTTCTGTTATGATGACTATGTAGAAAACAGTCTCTAAATGGGACGGAATGAAATGGAATCTGGGAATCTTTATTGGCTGCCGAGCCGCATTCAACCACACAGTTTCCCACGCGGCTGGAAGACAACACTGAAACCTCACGGGGCAGCTCCTGGCCTGGCGGTCAAAGAGTTACCCCTAAAATCTAAATGTCGTGAGGTTAAATCCCAGGACTGCTAGTGGCACCACTGAGGTGCCCTTAAGGAAGATACCATCCCCATACACTGCTCCCCGGGTGCTGGGTTCCTGGTTGCCCACTGGTTCACTTGGGACAGAGTTAGGAGGAACACCAGACAGGAAGGATACATATGACTTATATTAAATGATATCAAATAAGCAAATAAAGCCTGAAATAGTCCTGATAGCACTAAATTACATTATATTATAATATAAAGTCCCTGACAGTACAAAATGACAACAAATAAAACTGTTAAGCCTTCCTTGATAGCACTTAATTACGGCAAATAAAAATATAAAGATTTTAATAGTCCCTGACAGCACGAAATGACATCCAATAAAAATCTAAAGTCTTAAACAGTCTCTCATACAAGTGCCCATCTCATGAAGAAAGACACGTACTGCTAAGTGCATAGTGCCGTTTTTTTGGGACAAGAAATTTGCATTTGAAACATTCTCATCCCATATATCTGCTTTGTCTATCGGCTTTGTCTTTGTCAATTGCTGATGAGTGACTGAAAATAAGTACATTAGTAAATATCTGGCTGTATGAAATAAAAGAAAAAGCATAATTTTAATGACATGCTAAAGGCTATAAAGAGTTAATTAAAAAATGAAAAGCTTGTCACCAAAACTTTGATTCATTTAAAAGCTTTAATTATATTAACTTACATTTATATTTTTGCAATCTGCATTTATTTTAGATTCTTTATGTATGTTTTTTTCCCTTTATTGATACTCTGTGTAAAGGTTAATCAGTTAAAAGCTCTTTCCTTTCATTGGTAGGAGCAGAAAACTTTTGGAACTGGGGAGTATTCACTTGTGTTCCTTGCTTTCTGGAATTGATCTCACTTTACTGCTTCCATCATTCTGTCTGTCTTTTCTTAAGGTCTGACTAATTGAAGGTCCTGTTTAACAGAACACATACTTCTGATTTCCTAAAAGCATCCTGTAAACACCAGTACATCAAAGATGCACACTTGAAGGTCTCGTTGGTACAATGGAGCAGTAAATTATAACACTGCTGGCAGGGAGATGGAATGGTGGTGTGGATTCTATATTGGGAAGTAAAAGGGGTGCTGGTTGAGTTCACAAGTGGGACACATTGTGCTACAAATTTGATTTGCTAGGGGCTGCTTTGTTAGATATTTTAAATAGGAACCCCACCCCACAAATATCCAATATACAGTGGTACCCTGACTTACGAGTATTTGGCGATACGATTGGCTCTTGGCCGATTTTTTGTGTTGAGTTGAGAGATAAAATTGGGTTACGAGCATTTTTGCTTGCAGTTATTTTGCAAAAGTTATTTTATCCATTCATGTTTCCAAAGTGCTGTGAAGGACTGTGTTAGGAAAAAGACAGACAATGTGCAAAAGAAAGAAAGAAATCTGAAAAACAATATATTACACATTGCATATTAATGCTTAAGCATACAAAGACATTTCGGATATTTTGAAATGCCATGCTTCCAACTTTGTGGACACAGTTTGGGGAAGAATCTTTTCTATTCCAGCAAGACTCTGTCCCAGTGCAGAAAACGAGCTCCATTAAAACATGTCTGAATTAGTTCAGTGCGGGAGAACTTGACTGCACCACACAGAGTCCTGACCACAACCCCATCGAACACCTTTGGGATGAACTGGAACAGAGATTGTGAGCCAGATGTTCACTGTTCAAACATCAGCGTCTGTCCTCATAATGCTCTACAGAATGAATGGGCTCAAATTCCAACAAAATCCCTTGAAGGAGACTGGAACTGTTATAGCAGCAAAAGGAGGACCAACTCCATATTAGTCTATGGATTTGGATGCAATGCCATTTAAGTTTATGCTGGTATAATAAAGGCATACTCATATAGCGTACTCATACTATGCAAACGAAATTATACATTGAACACACACACACACACACACACACACACACACACACACACACACGTCGAAACATGCTACTCACTGAGACTCCCGGGCCATTCCGCAGTCTCGGTATTGGTACACCTTTAATCTGTGCTGCCCCAGGACACTGGCAGCTGTAGCCGCTTCAGAGGAGCATTTTTCTACAAGGCCCCATAATTCATCAGAACACCAGTGCTCGTTTGTACATCGTCGTCCACTGCAACTTTATAGATAGACTTAGTTCTATGATTGTTGTTGTTGAAGCATTTTCCCCTCTTGATATTGGGTCTTATTTGTGATTCTTGTGACCATTATTGCACCTGTACAGTGCAGAAACAGACCTCGAAAGTCTGTAATGTTGATTATCTATTCACACATGGGCCAAAACTTTTAAACACTTTTACAGCAATAATGAGTGAGATTAATTTGGATTAATTAAGATCTTTTAATGAATTGCATGACGTCTCTAATATGCACACACACACGCACACATGCACACAAAATGAAGCTGCTAATGAAGCTGAACCCTTATTGTACAGGAAAATACAGTGGATGGTGAACTGATGCCAACTTCGAGTGAGAATTTTCAAGAAAAATGATTTTAATATTTCTGTATAAGGTCACATAATATATACTCAGGGCTGAATAACATGATTTGGGCCTGTGTTTACCAGAAGTAGGCACTTGTCCTGCCTCTAGCTCTGTAGCGGAAGAAAGAGGGACCTTTGTCTCGGCTGCCTCCATCAGCCGCTGATCTGTCATTTCTGCTTTGGCCTGGCTGGGTGACGGGGCCCAGAGCAGGCGGCGTGGGGCCCGGCCCAAGTCTGCCCTGAGCGGAGCAGCCAGAGACCAGAACAGACAGGGCATTCTTCCCCTCGTCTGCTCCTGCTGCCGCAGCTACGGCGCCAGCCTGTATACAAACTTCAGAGTTCAGCAGGAGGGTGTGGGTTTGTCAGGCATTTTTTCTTCTTTGTCGCTGGAACTTTGGGGTTTAATTTCAAAACCTCTTTTGTGATTTATAGCTACAAGGACCAATCACGCGAACACCATCTGTCCTCTGTGTTTACCCTGATGCTTAATGCACCGCATTCGTATGTAAGCAGGGAAATTATGTTTTTAATAGCCAGCCCCAGGCAGCTGCTGGCACCAGGCGAAATTAAACCCATATTTCAAGTCAAGTCTTCGGCATCATGTTTTTGGATACTTTAGAAAAAGCCAGTTCAATACTGCTGACCGCTCGGACGGTCTCGGTGCGGCGCTGAGTATCGGGGCAACCCTAAGGCCCGTTCATATCTCTGCCGCATATTTCTGTCACTCGTGGCCTCGTGGGAAATGGCAGAATTAGAAACTGGCTGTAAAAGGCCAGGGAAAGTGCTGGGAACCGAGCCCTCGCTGACGCTCTCCCCCGATCAGGTTTATTTCCTTTGGCTCCGAAAGCAAGCCCGAAACGTCTAGACGCCGAAAACAAAATAATCTCCTCGAGGCTTTGTCCCGCCTGTGCTTCAAGCTTTATGAGGTTCTGCCAAAAAGCAATCGCCCTCCGCTCATGACCAAGACATTTTAGCCACACACACACACACACGCTGCCTATTTCACAGCTATAGCATCAAAAGAGTTACACCAGGAACAGTTCCTAACCCGGTGCTCGATACGTAACGCCCCAGAAAATGAGGGAATGCGAGTTAATGGCAGACTAAAGGCTGAGCCCTCTGTGCTGGCTGCTGCAAGACCCTTGGCACAGCGCAGCAGCTCCTGGGAGGTTTACAGTAAGGAAGCAGAAAAGGCCAAGCACGCCCTGTGGGAGTTGTTTTTTCACAGTGCTGTGTGGTATGCATGCGCTGCTGGTCCGCTCAGACCCACCTCATGGCTGGCTGGTTAGCATTCCAGCCTCTCTCTCCGTAATTATGCTTCTACGCCTACAGAGCTCTTCCCCAAGGCCGCTCCTCAGGAGCTGACCTTTCAGTGATGTAATGCGTCCATATGAACCAGCCACATAAACAGGCAGGCATGGACTTCACATCCAGACAAGCGCTGACTGAACATCAATGGTTTATTAAGTGCTACTGTGCTTAATGTTCTGATTTTTTACTCATTTTACTGCATCCATGACCCTATGGATAGGAATGCTATTTCTCTGTAACGTCGATCGAAATAGCTCGGTTCCAGGTTCCACATCTGAAAGTGTTTACGTAATGGCAAAGGCAGACACATGCAGGAAAAATCTCAGACATGGCCATCGGCTCACAACTCCCATGTGGTTCAGTCAGGAATGAACAAAATATGAATATGAATGAACGAATATAAGAATAAAAAACATGGTTCAAACAAGACAGCCAATACGAAAGTACCCCACACCTCTCACAATAAGACCACGAGTATTATCGTTCTTCAAGGGTGGTCCCCTCTATGGCCCTCAGATACTAATTATTCCATTCAGCATTCCCTTATTTCCCTAAAAGCTCATCCCTGGATAAAAACGCTACTTTACAGGAGCTCTCTTTTCTTCGTGAACCTTATACCACGCTACATGCTTCAGAACAGCTAATGAGTCACCTCTGGAACCATTATCCTTCATGAGCCATTTAGAATGTTCCCGCAGAAAACAAAGCATCAATGAGAATCTGCTCCTAGAGCAGATCTTGCCTGGCTAATGGAAGCCATCTTCTCTGAGATGGTCCGAGTGTTTCCATGATTGTGAATGGGATGTGAGGGGCAGGTTACAGACGAGTGCCCAGCGTGGGGCGAGGACGGCTCAACACCAAGGCCATGCTCAACGAGGCCGAGCAACAATCATGGACACAGAGACAAGGCCTATTACAGTCATCAAACATGGAGGGCTGCTGAGGTTAGTAGGAGTCCATCCATTATGGCTAAAGACTGGAGGGGCTGGGACATTAAACCCAATTACAATGGATGAGTTTGCAACCATTCAGACACATAAAGTGCTGTTCCAATACAGTCCTAAAGGGTTTAGGGGGTGAGCTGGTGGGACATGTCTGTACCTGGAAATGTAGTAAACTATTATTAAAAGTATTAACACACAATAAAATCATCATATCAGTATCAGAAGATAATTGCTTTAAAATGATCAGCATTAGACAGTTTCAGAACAATATACCGTATTTTTCGCCTTATAAGACGCTCCGGAATATAAAACGCACCCAAATTTAAAGAAGTAAAATCTAGAAAGATGTGTCCAAAAACTTTTGTCCACACTAAGGTCGAGCGTCCTTTACTTTTTCTCCCCTCCCTTTCGCACAGGAAATAACGTCTCGTCTTGTTTTAGTCAACGAAAATGAAGAGACAATTTAGCAGTTTTTATATTGTAAACCACATTTAGTCTCGTTTTTATTTGTCAACAAAAATACATTATAGATTTCGTTTTGTTATCGTCACATTTATATATTTCACAAATGTTTATATATTTCACAGATGTTTACGTATCAACGTCGGAAGACACGCATGAACAATGTTGAATACACTCAACATACTGGTGCATGACTAATAAAATGTCTTGTTGGATGCATCTAAAAACATCTAGTATATAGAGTAAAAAAGGTGTTTCAGTATGCGATACACCCTCACGTAATTCAGTTTCTCTGAACAAAACAGGAGTTATTGGCATCACATAACCAAACAGTATCATGCTGGAACAACGAGCTTCATTATAGTGACAATTTAATCATGAAGGTAGTTTTATTTCAGGGAGCGAGGTTTAGTGCTTCAACGTACAGAATTCTGGTTGGAGAATGTTCCATATCTCAACCTTTTCCAATTGGCCTGAAGGTGCTACGGTTGAAGGCAAACTCGTTTCATTCTCATTTAAAGTGATGCTTATTCTTGCCATGCCTTATTTTAAAAATAATTACACTCACTACTTTAGATAGGGAGCGATTGTGCACCCACTCCCAACTGTGTGCACTGAGCACACTTCATCTGTGCATGAAAAGAAATGCTGGTGATGTAGGAACAATCTGGCCCATTCACACAGCCGGGGGCGCATGACTTGCCTGCAGCATGGGGATTAGGACGATCAGCTGGGTGTGTACTGCTGCTCAGTGTGACATTGTTCTCCGCGCGGCACTGCTTGTTTTCCCAGCCCAGCTCGGCCATGCTGCTTATCAGGAGGGCAGCTCCCAATCTCTGTCAGGGCCTGACAAAATTGACGTGTGTCCATTTCCTACTGTACCCAGTCAACAAACCTGCAACGTTCAGGCCCAAAAGGGTTTGTTACATTCGTAACACCGAACAAAGCACTGTAAAAACTAGCCAAGCTTCTGGAAACAGAGGCAGGAAAATGGCCTGGGAGGCAAGGAATTAAATCACACATTGACACTTGTATGTGTGCATATGTGTCTGCATGAGTGTTGGAGGGGGGTGGGGGTGGGGGTTTTTAAAAACATGTAAAGATCCCTTTTGTACTCCCACGACATTCTGCCTACTATAAACTCCACATTCTCCCTCCAACTCAGACTGGTTTACTCTCTGTTCTTGGCATTGATGCAAATGCTGTACAGCCCCAGTTATGTTCGGACCTAATATAAAAAACAGAGCACTGCAGAGCACTGACCATCTAGGAAACCCGATCTCATTGGACACTCTGTTACTCCTGGACCCTCACTGTGGCAGTAAAAAGCCACTAAGCTCCAAAAGTGTTATCTCTTTAAGCACACATCTCTTTCTCATCAAAGGCTAGATATGCACAAGGAGGATGAAAAATAGAAAAGAAAGGAAAGCGAGCGCAGCCCCCACGGCTTCGGTGGAGCGGGTAAACCTGGGCGCTTTGATAAGAACTGCTGCCTTTAAAAACGGAGATAAGAGCGGATCTTATTATCTGGAAATAGAAGCCGGCGCGTCAGCCAGAACTGTCCAATTACCCCTCAAAGTCTTGCACTTGTCACCTTGACGACTGTTAAAAATCTGCACGGGGGGCGTCTGCCGCGAGCGAGCCGAAGGCAGCGGGCATCTTCGAGCGCAACATTCAGAGCCGCGTCTGAGGCCATCAAATGTCTCTGGGGGGTTGAACACATGGGATGGGTCAAATGTTGAAGCAATGCCTTCAACGCGCCATGAAAAATATATAAATTGGACCAAACAACAGTTGCTGCTTTAAAGGCGGCCGCATGATTTCCTCCCCGGAACAGCATAGCCCCTGTGCATTAGATAAGATAAAGACGAGACATGCCGGAGAAAGGCGAGAGGCGCAGACTGTACCCAAAGGAATTTCGCTACGGTGTGACAGCTTCACAAAACACCATGATCATCCCCGGCACGCTATTAAGGGGGAATTACTCTGGAGGTATTTAAAGCCCTTTTGGTGTGCATGTTCTCCAGAGTAGTATAATAAAATACTGACACTGCAAACCTGCGAGGCATCTGCTTCAAAGACTCAGAACAGGCCCTGTTGAACTGTAGGCCCGTGTGTGTGAAAGACAACCTGACGCTAAAACAGTGAAATGCAGGGCATTAAAGGAGAGGGCAGTTTGTATTTACATTTGGTTCTCTACAGCTCATATAAAATCTCCAAGTGCAAAAACAACATCCATCCTTTTTCTGTGAATCAATCGACAGATTCTGATGTCAGGAATCTTATGCTTATATGAGCTGTTTGGGTGGCTCCTATATCCTGACATCAGGATGAGAAAATTTGCATAGAACCAACACTCATCAGTTGAACCCCCACTCATTGATTAGTTGAAGATCTGCCATTTTTATGTGCTGGTTTCACGATCATGCATAAGACACCGAGCACTATGGCTATAGGCAAAGGCAAGTCAGACATCAAGTGTTGTGTTGTTGCTGCAAAGGACAACACAAATCCCTACACTTATGGCTGCATAGTGCCACTCTTTTCTGCCATTTTCAGTGTGGTAAATATGCAGCGTAAGCATAGGATGGCCAGCAACAGCTTATTTGCATAAAAGTGACAGAGCCCTTAAATGGCTAATTTTGAAAGGGCCCATATGCCTTTTTAAAAAGAGGTATAAAACGTCCCCTTAAAAACCTTCACCTGCGCAAATAATTGTCTGAGGTTTGAGAAAAGCTTCCAATGTGATGCAACACCTACAACTGCCAAGTTAGCAGATGGTAGTGGTCAAACAGACTTTCTTTCACACACACACACACAATCACACACACACTCACACACACACACTGTATGGTGAGTTGTTTTTTTTACTTTTTCATTATTGTATCCATGCAATAAAAAAGACATTATTAAAAAAAAGTTCTGCGCTGCCCATCTGTCAGTCACACTGGACGGGTGCTGTTCTAAGCCTTTGTGTAATTCCCTGTGCGCTTGTGCACAACACACACTTTCCACCCGCGCTGGTGGTTACGTACACACACACTGCTTCCCGGCAGCACACTGCGTTTCGCCTCTCTGCTTTTCTAGATCACCATGTTTTTGGCTTTTCTATTGAAACGCCCAAAACCAGAACGACACCCACAGATTTGCCTTTCAAATCCTAATGAACACAATCAGCCTAGACCAGTGCTAGGCTGGACAGGTCAGATTCAACATCACGTTACTTTTCACGCGGTTGCATGCAAAGATTTTGACATTTGCTTGACTTTCCAAGTGAATATACGTTAAAACCTTCTCTACAGACAACTCTATTGAATATGACACTTTCATTCCCATTTCAGCGCACAATATTTATCTGATTGCAGATTTGAAAATAACACATAAGAAAATAATGTGTGCCATTACTTTCTTTTTAATAATAAAAGTATGGGCCCTCCTACGTATTTAATATTTGATGTGTCGTACCTTTTTATTTTGTCTTGTTTGATTTTCCCCAGTATATTCAAACCAGTACAGGACAGTAAAAGTAACAAGTGTGTTCTCTGAATACAGTATCGCTTAGAAAATAAACTAAATAAAACCTTAAGTTTGCATATCACACTATTAATGATATTTGATTATTAATGATGCTAATAAACCCTTGAATAGTGCTAAGATTTGCTAAACTAGACAGAATTAGACACAAATCAGTCCTAGAAAGAAACAAAATATCATTCCTAAGCAATCTGAACCAAATTATATTCTTTTTAAAAATGTGTTATATATCAATGTCACTAAAACCTAGGGCTGCCCCGGACTAAAGATATTCCTAGTCGACTAACACTCCCGCATTTTAGCGATTAGTCGAATAATCGTTCATTTATAATATAATATAATAACTTGCGTATATACAAGGAAAGGTACAGTCCAAAGGGCTCGGCTCGTTCTACCCTGCTACTACAGCTGGTTGCGCAGCGACCGAGACGCAGCTCGAGCGGAACTGAGGTAAAAAACATGGGTTAGGGTTCGAGCAGAGAATCTAAAGTCTAATTCACAGTGTCGCACAATGGAGGAAAGTTTTGGGACGTAACATTGTTAAACTCTAAGGTCGAGTGTCCTTTACTTTTTTCTCTCCTCCCTATCGCACAGGAAATAACGTCTCGTCTCGTCTCGTTTTAGTCAACAAAAATGAAGAGACATTATAGCACAGTTTTTATATTATAAACCACATTTAGTCTCATTCTTATTGGTCAACAAAAATACATTATAGATTTTGTTTCGTTATCGTCACATTACCAGCATTAATGTCGCGTCTCGTCTCGTTTTTGGTTGACTGCAGCACACAGCATAAAAAGAGGACTGCGAGCAATCACCACACAAAGTTAGGTGCAGTTATAATGCAGGCACAATGTATATTCGTCATATAAGATGCACCAACCCCTGTTTTGGGGAAGAAAAAGTGCGTCTTATAGGGCGAAAAATATGGTAATTACAGTCGTCAGAATGGATTAAAATCAGGGGGATTTTATTTCTTATTTTTATTTTCTTATTCTTGGATTTTATTTCTTATTCCGTATCAAAACGAAACAGTTGGCTCCAGACGAGGCTTGAAGAAGCACGCAGCGGACTGGCGTGAAAAAACACTGTGATGCAATGACCGCAACCACCAATCAGTAACCTCCAATGTGTACATGTCATCATATGGTGCTTTTCCACTACCTGGTAGCGGCAGTTTCATTTTCAACGTGCTAATATAATGCTTTAGCATTTTCTGTCATATGGAAGTGAGTGCACCTCGAGGCACGAGATCGCGTTGTTCTCGCGTTGCTTGGACTTCATACACTGACTGCGCAGCCCGTAATTGAGTAACTTCACATGATTTTTTTTTGCGACTAACTGACTAATGAAAATGTATTCGACCAAGCCTTCTTCATATTGACTAACGCTTAGTCGACTATTTGGGGGCAGCCCTACTAAAACCTCTAAATCTTTCCTGCTGTTGGACACATACTAAACTAATAAAGGAAATCTAGATGATCCAGAGTCCAACACTATACTTAATGAGACCTCATGCTCACTCCTTGAACATGGGCTCCAAAATGGCAACAAGTTTTCTTACTTTAGGCTCTGAGCTGTTTTATAACCACATTCTGTGCCTCTTGATTAGTGCGTGACAAAAAAGCTGAAAAGCCACCATTGCAGAAATTTGCTTACCGATATAGAGCGAAGAGTCTTTCCGTCTCACGTGATCATCGATGTAGGACACGCCCAGAGGCTGCACGGGCGTGGCCCCGACTCCAAGCAGGACCTGCGCACCGATCAGGAGGAGGTACGTCATGTTGGTGTTGGTTCTGTTCCCACACAGCTCGTCGTCCAGTTCCTTGCCCGAGCCGTTGGAGCACACGTTCCGTCCCTCGTCCCGGCGCCACACCTCCATGGTGTTGTACTTGTACTGGCTCGTGAGGAACTCGGGCAGGGCCGACAGCAGTGCCCCCAGCGCCATCACGATGCCCCCGCAGCCAATGAGTCGCGGCCGGTGTGCCCGAGCACCAAAGTAGCTGACAAACAGGATAAGCGCCAGATTCCCAATCTCAAAACTGCTGGCAATCACGCCCACATCAGCACTCTGCAGGTTGAAACGCCGCTCTAGTGTGGTCAGGACACTCACCTGCAAAACGCAAAAAATTAACAAAATCAGTCAAAATAATAGCATTGATCTTTGGTCACCACAGACTCTTTAGTCGTCCTGACACGATGAACAATAAATCAATTAATTGCACAATAATTTAAATGAGGTTGATCATTTTCCAGCTGCGATCATTTTCATTTGTTTGATTTCCAACAGACCTCACTGTGATACATTGGTCTCTAGCGCCCCCTTTCGTTTCCTTAGGGTAATGAGACATGAACTTACTTGTGGGTTAGCCTAATAGCTAGCTAGGCGCCTGGTGAGAAAATGCTAGCTAGGTACAAATTTAAGATTTGAATACCGCTTATGCCACTGAGTACGGCCGGCTCACTTACAGGCCGGGAAGTTTCACTGCGCTAGAATTTACACAGCTGGACACATTTATACTCCTGAGATATCCTGCCTTAAGCCACACAAAGTCATAGTATGCTGACTGTCTTACCATGTCTTCCACTCCCAGGGTTATGTGATCATTAGAAGTCAAGGTTTATGGATCTTTGAAAGGGTGCATTTGCATTACTATATCATTATCATTACATCAGTAGAAATTGACACAATGACAATATTATCGTTTATCGCAATAATTTCTGGGACAATTTATCGTCCAGCAAAATTTGTTATCGTTACAGGCCTACTCTTTAGAGGTCTGGATGGAAATGCATCTGTTAGGCTTCTTTAAACCTATCATTGTGAAATGATGCATTAGGCAAGTGTGTGACTGTACTCTGGCAAACACGAATAAACACACAACTGCAACTTCAGGCCAAACGCTTTCTTTTGCCACTTTAACCCTCAGTTCTCTTTAGAGCTTCTCTGAATCAATGTCCACTGCAAAAACAGCTAGAAAAAGAAAACCATTGCAAACTCATCCAAACTCAACAGAATCAAATGTCTGAAAAGAATCTGGGTGCAAACCGAAATGCTTAAAAGCTATTGTCTCACAGGCAGGAACGAACCATCTAAGGCCACCAGAAATAGTCTTGTCAAAAAGGATGAAATAAAAAGAAATCAGCTTAATTCCGGAGGACAAGAACACACTGTGTCTGTAGCATATTATAGGACAGTATATTTAGAGGAATTATAGGACAGTAAAGTCTTGTCACGTTTGATCTGCTTTTACATTTTCCAAGTTTCTCTAAAGTGCGTGTTACTGAGGCTATGCCCTTTATTCCAAATCCTCTTCCCAAGGAGCAGACAGGCTCTTAGACTTCTTTAAGACTGCTTGTCATTGCGATGTGTGCAAATTGACCTCTCCCTCGCTTGCTCTCTCACTCGTAATGCGGTACAAATAACCCATTAGTGAAGCAACACACTAAACTTTACGTTGTGATCTTGCAATAATTACTTCTTAGTGCATAACATATTCAAAGAACTATCAAGTTTTCAAAGGCTACATTTTAATTTCTTTTACATTCAGTAAATAAACAGCAATCCTGCATTAAAATGTGCAGTCTGTTCTTTTATTAGAAAATTACCAAAAACCAAAAAAATGTATGTGTACATTGTAGAGGTAGGAGGAAAAAAATACAATATTACAATACTTTTGGCTGTAATGTTATATTGATAGAGTGTCTTTATATTTATTGAGCAAATATGTTATAATTTAAAAACTGTACTTATTATAAATTTTATTTAGTAGGCACATCTGCACTGAGAACGTTGCTTCTGAAGATCAGGCAAAACACATTTTTCTCTTGCAGTCCAGTGGAAACAGAGCAGAAAGTATGAGATAAATACATAATTATTAGAGCAGTCAATAATAATCAAGAATAATTGATAATTAAAGAAAAATGTAAGCAATTAAAATGAGTGCTCTCAGCTTAGTGTGATTCGGCTTAGTGATGAACGAAGGATAAACTGGGCAACCACAGATCATTTTAAAGACATTTTAAAAGCTCTGCAGTCTGAAGCCTATCCCAGCTGCTACAGGCAAAGGTGGGGTACAGCCTGGACAGTCGCCAGCATAAATATATATATATGTAAATTAAACATTTTCAATATATATATACACACACACAGGAAAATAAGTCTTTAACACTTTCTCATCTTTTCAAGGCTTTATTTTTTATCCAAATCATGTAGAGTATTGCTATTAGAAGGTCATTTTCCTCATGAGAATGGTTTTATAGCAGTTTAAACCACATGGACTTGTTTTTTCCTGTTTCTGATTGTGTTAATACTAGCTATGTCTTCATTTCCTTGGCTTTAAAAGAATCATGCAGGATCAAAAAACTTTAGCTTTCTGGATAGGGTTGTAGGCCATTTTAAATGTGGAGCCACATTCAGCTCTGGAAAAAAATCAAAGCAAACCGCAATTTTAAAAAATCAGGATCTCTGTGAGTAAGACAACCATTCGGTGCCAATGTTTGTTAAATTCTTACACCAGCATTCTGCTTTTTTAGGGACTGATTAGTGATCACCTGAATCAAACTTTCCTTAATGAAGAAAAGTATAAAATACTGCTGTAATCAACACCCTCCTCTCGCAGTGTGACCAGCTGGTTGACAGAACACGACTAGAAGTTTGTCAATTTGTTTAAATTATTTTCCCTTAAATTATTAAAAAATGTTATTTAAAAAAATTATTAAAAACTTTTCTGTAAACAATGCATCATTTCTCCTATTTCAATGTATTGTCATTTCCTTTACAATTATTGCACCTATAAAAGATAAAACCTGAGAAATTGAACTTTTGATCAGTGGTCTCTTATTTTCTTTCTGAAGCTGTATATATGATACATGGGGATTTTTTTACACTAGAAAGCCATCCTGATAACTAATGGGAGACTATAATGTCGAACTTTATTTGTTAGTGTTTATTCTTTATGTCTAGGTATTTTAATGCCATATCTCCCTGTATTCTAGGGGTGTGTGATTAATTGAATATACTGAATGTTCTACATGGGCTGCAGTACAAACTGTACAACCTGTCGTATTATTTTTAATTTAGTTACTGAAAGCCCTGTTTTGAAATGGGGTCTGTGCATATTAACCACATTGAGGACATCAGTTGATTGCTGAAGAATGAGATATATATATATATATATATTTGTTTTTTTTTTACATGCTGATGCATGGGGCCTATATGGATGGAATACAATAATAGGTCTTCTGGTCTGCTGTTTCATTTGTTTTAAAACTGAAACTAAAATGAAAATGTAAAACTCAAAATGAAACTTAACCTTGATACGGCACACTAACAGACATTTTAAACTGGCCCCTTTATCAGAATGCTTTATTAATAACAAGGAGATATTATGCATAAAAGTGAAACATAACATCAAAATATTGTGATATTATTTTTAGCCCAGCCATACTTGGTTAATTTGTATCCTGTTTCTGATTAAAATACATGGAACCTACTTTTAAATTCACAGGGGATCTTCAGGTTATGAAAGACTCAACATTAATTTTTCCATTTTATGACGCTCACTCCTACTTTACTTACAGCCTTGTATATACGGACTACGTGGGAGAACTAGTTTGGTTGCGTGGTGGAAGAATACGCAGTAACCTGGCATGTGACTGAGGGAGTTTCCTTTTACTTATTTTGTGGCTTAGTTGTGTTTTTATTTTACACCTCTGTTAGGATCGGTAAGTGACTCAGGCTAAGGTGTGCTACAACTAACACCGAAATTCAGGTCACATCACTGTCAAAAGAACGGATCTGTCGTAACCAGAGGAATCCTGTACTTGTTATTGTCATTGTACCTGAAATTTTACATTTTGTTTAACATGATGATCAATGAGGCTTAAACTCTGTAATTAAGTCAGGTCCAGAAATCTGCTGGGTTTAAAGGGGTAGAAAAAATGTATCAAAATGATAACTTGATTGATTCATCAAAATATACTACTCATTTACTAACCTAACAGACACTGACAGGCTTAATATTTATTTGATGTTTTCCACATTCCTGAAGTACTGAAAAACCCAGGTTTAAAAACTGTGATTAAAAGATATAAATATTGTTATTTTGATTAAAAACACTGACTTCACAATGGGAATTAAAATTGATGGATTAATTAAATATAATAAATATAGATACAAATATGGGAATATTAGTAACTAAATTGTATTGAAGTAGAAATTCATTAATGTGGTGTAAAAAAAAAAAAAAACTAAAAATAATGAGCATCTAGTGTGCGCCTGCCTGCGTGTGTGTGAGTGAGAGAGAGACAGACACAGACGGAGGAGGATCAGTTGTTTGGTGGTGTAGCAGTTAACTGAATAATGAGTCTTTTTGGGGGAAAAACTTAGAAAACATTAGTGAACTTCGTAGCCTGTGTTGATTCACATGGTCAGGTTTTTTTCTTTGGCTTATGTTTTTGGATCAAGTCTGAGGACCTGAGAAGATTCGAGGATCCCCCTTTCCAGTACCGGATGGCGAGCCCATCCCAGAGAACCAGATGAACCGGTAGACTATAACCCGACTGGTTATAGATACGTTGACTGAGTGTTGAACATTTGACTGAATTGACTTTAAACAAGGACACTAAGGACAATACAACATTAGCACGTTTATTTCATATCTCACAAGCGCGCTCCATTTTATTTACTGCACCTTATTATAATTGTTAATAAATGTTAATTGCTGTTCCATATACATATTGTGTTTGAGTCCCTCGGTTGTCCGCACACTAGGCTCCTACGAATTTAGGATCTGTCTGATTTGGCCCATTTATATATATTTTCCAGTTTTTTTCTCTCCCACTGTGGTTTAAGGTAACTATACTGCTTATCCCACGTGTTAAGAGGCGTGAGCCCAGCTCCGGGTTAAACCATGGTTAGTCTTCCTTTGTTTTTCAGGTTGGTAGAGATTTGTGTGGGTGTTGGAGAAGTAACCTAATGGGTTGTGTGAGGACTTTTCTTTTTTTTCTGGGAGGTAATCCCATTACACTTTGAGAGAACTAATTAGTCATTTGTAATGGATTATTTTGTGGGTGACTGTCCCAGCAATGCTCTTTCTCTCTCCCAGTGTGTTTGTGTGTGTCTCTAAGTGTGTGTGTCTAAGTGTGTGCGTCAATGAATGTGTGTGTGTGTATGTGTGTATGAGTGGATTTTAAAGCATGCCTATTTCCTCATCTCGTATTGTCTCTTTCTCTGGCTCTGTAAATGGACGGTGCGAAATGTAATTCCAGATCATTTATGTCCACGCGCTGTTTCTGGAGCAGCCTGACACAGACTAGTAACGCTCTGGCCGTCTGAATCCTCTTCCACAGAGCACAGCATCCTTTGTGTTCCTAAAAGACATGCAGATGATATGGAAAGGTTTTGCTTGCACTGCACTTATCGTGGGAATACTCGTGCAGCAGAAGCTCCATGATCAAGTTGAACTATGGTGAAATGACATTATCACAACAATCTTATAATTCCCCCAACTCTGACTCAATTTGCTAAGCTTTGCCTGGGACAATTTAATTGAAGAGGAATCTTGAGAGGCTGGTGAATCAGCCCCGCTGTTCAGAAAATTGTGCTCTATTTGCATTTTGTACTTAAGCCGAGTCCAACTGAAGTTTCGATCCAGATGGCACAGCTATCATTTCTTAACCCTCCAGTCCAACCAGTCTGAGAGAGAACAGACCAGGCTGTTGACTCACTAGAACCGAGAACATCAACACCGTCGTGTGACACACAACATTCCTTATAAACGATATGAACAAAAGTACTGGGATGCCTGACGATTACACAAACATTGCCTTCAACTAAATAGATTTGATATGGAGTTGGTTCCCACTTCGCAGTTATAACAGCTTCCACTCGCCCTGCAAGGATTTTCCACAAGATTTTGGAGTTTCTGTTGGAGTTTGTGCCCATTCATCTATTTATGAGGTCAGGCCAGGCTCACAATCCTTGTTCCAGTTCCAGTACCTGCTTTGTGCATTGGGATGCTGTCATGCTGAAATAGAAAATGTTCTGCCCCAAACTTTGTCCACAAAGTTGAAAGCATGGCATTGTCCAAAATGTCTTGGCATGTTGAAGCATTAAGATTCTCCCTCACTGGAATTAATGGGCTTGCCCAAACCATGAAAAACAGGTTTGTCCCAATACTTTTGGCCACACCGTGTATAGTTAATAAAGCTAATAAGGCATCATGTAAGTGAGAAAATATATTGTCTGTGCTGACTTCAGTTCATTGTTAACAGTGTATTTTCAATTTTCTTCACTTGGATTGTACTTGATGATGCTCTAGCAACACGAGCAACACTGAAGCTACACATCTTATTTTTTTTCCTCTGATGTGCCTTAAACCTGAATTGGTTCTCAAACTGATCAGCACTTAACAAGGAACCAGGGAAAACATCCATTTTAATTTAAAAGTTAGTGCCAGCTCTTTAATTTTAGGATTTTATCTGGAAATGCATTTTAAAGTCAAAATTCTTAGAAATATTGACCCCAAGTTATTTGACTACAACAGTCAATTTTCAACAATATTGAGTTCTAATGATTGATGGGATTACTACATGTAAGCAATACAACATTTTATTCATATTTAGTTCAATTCAGTCAAAACATTGTGACATACTGAGCATCCATATTTATTCCGTACTGCCCACTCCACCCATGTAGCCCAATCTACAGGTTCCACACGTCACCACATATAGCCTCTAGGGAGCTATAGTTTCACACCTCTGCCCACTTTGAAAGATCGAAGAAACGGATATTGAGAGATAACCAAAGGAAATAGCAAAGTGCAAGTTCCTGTGGTTTCGCTGTGTTCAGTTTGGTAAATGATGCTGAGAATAAAGTGGTCGCTATCACCCTGTTCATCACTGTGGACTAATAACTATTCTGATCTGAGAACGTACATTTTAATCAGTGATTTGTTTTCTCTACCAAGTAGTCCTGACAGCGCTCAAGATTAGTTGCTTGCTATGCCAGCCCTGAGAGGCGGCTAAATTCCATTTTTTCCCATCAAGCAGTTGGATGAATAACATATGACCCCTGCCATTGAGGTTATATAATGACTTAAAGCGTCCAAATGTATCTGCTGTAACATTTCAAACGTGCAGGAGTCGCGGCCCGATGGCTACATTTTCTCTGCAAGCTGTTAGGGGACTATTTAAAGAGCTTCATGAAAGTGTCCTAGAAAGGGCATTTGCACATTCCAATCCCTAAGCTCCAACATTAGCTTAACTCCTCAGTCCTTCCAGCCCGGATCTACAGGCGCACAGAAAGAGCTGTTTGTGCAGAGACGGATAAGAAACCTCGCAGGGAAAACAGCACCAATGTTTTGAAGCATATAAGACAATGGGAGGGAATTAAAACACAGTCTAAATAAGTCAAAAACCAGACCAGACTCTGTGTTGGCCATTAATACTGGGAAAAAACCCAAGATTGTTACCATTATCTGTGAAAAGATTATAAGTAACTGCAGATTTTTCTAAACTGGAACTAACATGATTAAAACCCGCATTCACCCACTGACTGGGGCAATACTTTAATTCAAGGTTAAACTGACAAAACCATGGAAAATGTACAAAAATCTCATTTTTTATGTGGGAATAAGATGTAAAAACACACAAATATGTTATTAATGAAAGGACCAAAATGCAAAATAAAACACAGACGCTTAATCGAAACTACCCCACCAACAAGGCTGTAATATTTATACATAAAATAGAAAAACGCTGCTTTTTATTTGCATTTAAATAGTGAAACAATTGAGAACTGAATAATATCAGTTAGTAAATGTTTAACTAAAACTATAGTATAATATTATAAAGTATAATATTAAAATCTAAACTCTAAACCTACAATTATAATCAGCAGATATTGGCCTCAGTTATTTTAGTCCCATATGATAGGTCTCAGACACATTTTTCATAGTGGCCAGGTTCCAATGGTCCCAGTTAAATATCTCTGCCACTAAATATATCTGCACGAGTTAAAAAACCAAAACTATGAATCATAAGCTGCTTTTAAAACTACGTTAAGAAATTCACAAACAAAAGGAAAACAACGTGGTTCTGGAGCAAAATCTCTGACTCACGTGCAGGTGTGTGTATGTGTATGCATGTGTGAATGCATTTGTGTGTGTGTGTGTGTGTGTGTGTGTGTGTGTGTGTGTGTGTGTGTCTCTGTGTGTGTGTGTGTCTCATCACATTTGCCACGGCCTGAGACATGGCGTCCACCAGTTCTAGAAGCGTGACGAAAGGTGAGAACATCACAGAGCTGTCCACAACCCCATCTGCTGCTCTCTCTCTTTCTCTCTCTTACTCTCTCCCCTTCTCTCTCTCTCCCCTTCTCTACCTCCCTCTATCTCTCTCTACCTTCCTCTCTCTCTTCCCTCTCTCTCCATCTCATCTCCTTCACCCTCTCTCTCTCTTGATATCTATCTCTCATTCCCACCCTTCTCTCTCTCTCTCTCTCTTACTCTCTCTCCCTCACTCTCATTCTCTCTGTCTCTCTCACTCTCTCCTCTTCTCTCTCCCCTTCTCTACCTCCCTCTATCTCTCTCTACCTTCCTCTCTCTCTTC
>JBBKCR010000018.1:1957632-1977255 GCA_037577295.1 Ladigesia roloffi
TCACCTTCGACATGGATGCCCTGGGGGTAAGCAAATAAACATCAAATTTTCATTTTGGGGTGAACTATCCCTTTAATGCACAGAACAACTCTGGTGACAATGGGAACCTGTTTTATATGTAAAAATGATTAAGTTTGTATTGAAGAGAGGCTGACAATAATTTTTTTTTAGGGTTTATGGGATCGAGATGGCATCTTTTATGAGACATAAAATAACTTTCTGAAGACTCCAAACTACAATAAATCAGAATCTCAGGCATTTTCTACAGGCATAAAATGCTTTAAACATATGGCTCCTGTCACCAATTCCAAGCAATTGTGGCTTGGTATGAGGAACATAATTGTGCAGAAAAAATACAGAATTCCTCTTTAATTGTTTTTGTTACCACGGTCCTGCAGGAGGTCTGCACAGAGATTTGACTTCTATGGGTGTGTGAAAGAAAGGCAGTACAAAAGAGAATCAAGAATGTCAGAGAAACAAGTTATCTTTCTTTCCATAGCTCATTCGATCTCCTCCCCTGAATCCACTCCACACCCTCTGTACAAACACAGAGAAACAAACAGACATATGTTGAGCGTGTGATTTGGACACAGGAAGACTGTGTTATTGCTACCTTCAGCAAAGACTACCTCTAATGTAACATAAGTAAAAAAAAAACATCCTGGAATAAATGCTAATTTATTTGAGAAAAAACAACAATCTTCTTATCTCTTGTGGTTTTGAACAAAGAGGTCGGAGTCCAGAGGCGGGATTTGATTTCAAGAGAAGTTTGCCTCTGTTCATCTGTGTAATCCTCTCATGTTTGTACAGGTGGCACTAGACATGTGCGCTTTCGATTCTTCCATCTGAGAGAACTGAGAGAATTGAGAGCCCCTCGTCTGCTGTAGAGCAAACAGACCAAGCCTGGCAGTTCTGGAAGGTATGTGGACTGGAAATGTAGTGGTTAACAAACCAGCCATTTCCAATCCAGTCCCTGAGCCCAGATCTGACCACACGGCTTTAGAAGTGGATCTGAGCAAGCGGCTGCAGAAGTGGCCTCTGCTCTTGTTTTTGTGTGAGCTTTCTAGCTGCCATGGCAGCACAGGAGGGAGACGGAGACTTGGCAGAGTGGAGGAGGCGACACGTAGAGCGAGGGGAGATTTATTCAAGTATTCGTTTAGAAAGGGGAAGTTAGCATACCTCCGGTCAGAAAGGCCACACAAGAGGGCATGAGCAGTTTTCAGCTCTTACACTGGGAAAAGCTGCACACTGTAGTATCCAGTTTTAATACGGCTCAATCAGTTCAGCAAATATTTACAGAACCCTTTCTTATCAACAGAACCTGATCTTTTGCGGCCCTGCTTGATTCTCCTTTAAAGAAATTTAATCCATTATAAAGCTAGCATTACCCTAAAGATCAAATGGTTCATGGGAAATTCGTATGTTCACAGTTTCTAATAATGTGGTCATGTAATACTTGGAGAAAGAAGAAAGTCCGTGAAAGAGTGTGGGTAAGGCAAGTATACATTGAAGTAATGACATTGTGATGTTTTTCCCAATTCACCTACTAAATTTTTTACTATCGCCATTTAAAAATATATGCGGCCAAAACATTTAGATGACCATTTCCTATCCTGTCTTGATCCCTTACTCTTTTAAAATGTAGCTTTTGCTTATGTACCTTAAAGACAAATGTATACAAATGATTTTTTTCTGGTTGGTTACCCTGTATTGTGCTTCAAAAAGCAGCTTGTACATGAGTTACAGCCACAGATCTGTTCCTTCCACAGTGCTGTGACCAGAATTCTGGAGTACAAATCCTAGCCACAATCATTTATAGAGCCTAACGCAATAATAAAAACAGAACTAAGCCACAAAAATAGGAAAAGGAAAACTCCCTCAATCATGTGCAACATTAATGCGTATTTTTCCGCCACGCAAACAATCTAGTTCACCCAGGTAGTCCATACGTACAAGGCTAACAGTGTGAGCCAGGTGGGAGTTGGAGTGAGCCTCGTAAACCCGGAGCATCTTGTGTCCAGGTTGTTGTAACTCGAAGACCCCCTGTATTGAATGAATGAGTGACAATAAACATCAGTATATTTGCACTTTCTTTTTTTTGTGACATCACAAATGCAAAAGATGCAAAACAAAGTGTTTTGGATTTTAGTTTTAATCTATGGACAACAAGCTGCAGGGAGTGAATGGTTAAAAAATGTACAGATTACTTACTATATTTTACTATATCTTTTAATTTAATTTAAATAAGAGACCACTGGTGTTTGTTTTAAATCAGCATCTCTATGAGTATGACAAAAATTCCATGCCAGTGTCTGTTAAATTTCTACAAAAGCACCTCATTCTGCTTCATGAGGGACTGATTAGGGATCACCTGAATCACATCTTATTTAATGAGGAAAAGTATAAAAACACTGCTGTAATCAACACTTGAAGTTGAAAGGTAAACCACTACTAAAAGTTTGTCAAGGGTTATTTTGTTTGAAAAAGAGATAAATTTTCTTTGAATTATTATAGAAACACTGCATGATTGGTCATTTCCTTTAAAATTATGCTTTAAATATGAATATTTTATTTGGAAATGAGGGAAAATGTTGCTCGCAATTCTTAAAACCGAAGGAAAATCTGTTCAGTTCAATACTTATAACTGGTAAAACCTGAGAAACAGGTAAAACCTTCTAACTGGTAAAACCTGAGAAACAGCATTTTATTCCAGAACGGTGAATGGGCCCGTCAGCACAGAACTAAACATGCAGTGCAGTTTCATTCGGTCGTCGTTCACTGTGACATTTATTTATATGTTTGATGTCACTAGTGGGAGAGAGATGGGGATTGAATAGATATGAAAATGGCCCTGTTTCTAAAAGTGCAGGCTTAAGAGTTTCTCTTCAGCATTCCAAGATGCATTAGTGTAAATCCCAACTCATCAGTGACAGCCAGCAGCATACATTAGTGGAAGCACGAGGATCCAGCAGGAGCTGCCTGCTCTAATGACTTCTTCAAGCACAATGCAGCCTTTCACATTACACTAATGTGCTTCATGGTGCACAAACAGCGTGGCATTATGCCACCTTATACTGGCCTTATGTATAACATTGCTCAATATGATGGAGCAACAACAGGATGCCCTGAAGAAAATCAATGCACATTTAATTAAATTGCCATTCAGTGGAACCACCATAATCACCGTACATGATGCCTTGGAAAACATTCGCTCTTGCAGAACAGGCTGCTTCATACATTTTACGATGCGTGCAATGCAACATTTCACAGCTGCAGTCCTTGGTGGGACCCCTTCAACTGCAGTCTTGTCGTTATGCTCTGTGTTAGTTCATCAGTTCTTTGCAGGAGATGATCGAGAGTTTGGGCCTGTTAGAGCTTGGAGAAGGGAAGGTTGTTCAGTGCAGGCAGGGAAGGAGTCAGGAAAGACTCCTGCAGCACTGCAGTTCTACAGTTTGCATAGAGAAAGGTTTGATAAAGGTAAACAGATCCTTCAATGACTATAAAGCTTTGCATAAAGTTCTGTGAACTTGTAGGGCCCTAATGATTCACAGTTGTAATGCAAACACTAGGAGTAAATGTAATTAATGAGACATTTCTCTCACATTTGTCTCCATTCTTCAATTTCCTGTTTACCAGGGGAGGAGCGAGCAAGTGAAGTGCACAGCATTATGCCTGGGCTTATTTCATTAAACATAAGAGAGAGGAAAAGAGAGAGAGAGAGAGAGAGAGAGAGAGAGAGTACAAGATTTCTCTCTGTTTCTCCACCTCTTTCTCTCTCTCCTTCACTCTGCTTCCCCTTATCATTCAGTCTTTCTCCATATTTCTCTGACTCACATTCTCTCTGTCCCACATCTATCTCACTCTCAGCCTCTCTGGCTCAGTCCCTAAAGAGGGAGCCCTGCGGTCCAATCTTTGGTGATGTGAACTGTGTGCAGATCTACAGGGTGAGAGCCCTTGAGACATTTCCAATCAAGACAACATTCTATCTCATCTGGTGTATCGGTCATGTTCATTATTTTTTAAATTACTGAGTGTATTTGTTGACTGACAGCTGCTCAGTTTAAGTTAAATATCTAACATTTCCACAGGCACAAGGAACCATGCTGTGCCTGAAAGAAACATTTTTCAAATTACAAATAGTGATCCGTACACAAACCATACCTGGGCTGCTCGACGGTAGGGCTGAAAACAGGCCGCAGCTGCATTCTGATGAACACATGAAAAAATGACTTTTTTTTACTGTCCACTGTTCTATGATGCTAATGCTGTGAGAAACATGAAGGTGTAGCTGGTCAGCACTAACAATTTAGCTGGGTTAGGGATTCATTGTGAGGCTAAAGAATACTGAGAAAAAAATGATATAAAACACAACAAAAGTGGCTCTGATAGAAAAAAAAATTGCACTAGTATGACTATAGATGACGACTGACGATAAACTATGTGGAGGGAATTTGGCTGCTAACATATCAGAAACATTGTTACTGGGCAAAAGTTTTAATCGAGAATCTAATCCTGCAACAGCGTCCCTGCCATCACAGTATATTTAAGTACGGCATGGTTCTTTAACCCAATGGAGAAGCACATATAATGCATCTCAATTACAGTTTAAATGAAGAAAAACGAACCCTCCTCTTCACCATATATACGGGCTGGCCAGCTGTTAACAAAACCATTCACTCTTACTGGTCCTCATCTGTACCTCAAGGGATTCTGGGTAGTAGCCCACAGTTGAGTCCCCAGTAAGGCTGCACAGAGGGCACTACTGAACACAGAAAGAGGGAATTATACGTCCTACAGGCTTGCAGCTCTCTCATGCGCACAGAGGAACACGGCTTCAGACTCTCTCTCCCAGTTTATATTTATTTCTTTATCTTTTTCATTCTCACTCTCTCTCTGCTCTCTCTCTATTCCTATCTGTTTTTCCTTCTCTCTCCCTCCTCTCTCTGTCCCTCTATCTCTAACTCTCTATCCTTCTCTGTCTCTCTTTCTCTCTCTCTAGACCTCTGTCTCTCTTTCTCGCTCTCTCTGCCCCCGTCACTCTCCCTCTCCCTACCCTTTCTCCATCTGTGGCTCTCTCTCTATACATCTCTGTCTCTCTTTCCCTCTCTCCCTCCTCTTCTACACCTTTCTCTCTCTGTATTTCTTTTTTCTATATCTCTCTCTTCATCCACCTTTCACTCTTTCTGTCTCTCTCTCTATATTTATCTTTCTCTGTCTCTCCCTGTCTCTCTCTCTCTTCTTGAAGGCTGTTTAAACTGCCTGTATTAGGCAGGTGTTGCGTGAGTGTGGCCTCAGGCACTACATAATCACCTGCTCCTCAATGCCAGGCTGGATTCCCTTCACCTGGTGTGAGTGTGAAGGTGGGGTCTCTCTGAATGCTTCTGCTTCATGGATATTAAATCCCCTGCATTCAGCGAGGTTCCTAGCCCTAATGCACATGCAACAACTCCTTTCCCCCATTAAAGTTTGAGTACATGACATGTACATGATACACACACACACACACACACACACACTCACGCTCACATTTGTTCCTCTAATCACCTGCCTCTGGCACTACTGCATTAACACCACTCTAAATCACATTCAGTAACACCTCCTTTGGTGCTGAGAAATGTTTGAAAATGAAACAGCTCTTCCTGAAAGAGAGACGTGTTAGGAGAAGTTGAGTCTTTGCTCTGTGTTTATAGGTACCACTGTTTATTGGGAGTGGGGGTAGTCTGAGACATTTTTTACAGACAAGAAGATTCATGAATTGAGCTAAAGTAAACAGTGTGAACAGTGTGAAATTCCTTCTCTGCCTTTAACCCATTCACCAGGTGAAGCATGGTGATGCCACCAAAGAGGGGTGCCAAGGGAACAGTGTGTGTACATGGGTGTCGTCACTGTTTAACCTCACATTCCATAATGTTTGGACCCCCCCCACATTCAACATAAATAATTAATAATTCACCCACACTTGAAAAGATTCTAAACTGATAGAGATTCAAAACTCCACTAAACTGATAGAAGAACACACACTGCTGGAAATCCCTGCGGTTGGTGAAAAACCCGGAGAACATTTCCAATGGTGTGTGTTCTTCTATCTTGCAGTCGATTCTTTCGTGAAAGATTCAAGATTCAACAGGGGTTTCCAAACACCCCCACTCCCTAAAATGACAAGACTTTGCACAAACGCAGCAACTGCACCCCCACCCAAACCACACCCCCATGCATCCTCTTCACATTAAAATGCAGCATCCAAAGATCAGCTGGTGTTTTTAAATGTAGTAAAAAAAAATTTGTTTAAATGGTAGATTGGGATATTAATTAGTTTGAATTGTATGCAATTATGAGCATATTTTTGTGTCATGTAAGTTTTTCAGAAAATTGTTGGCATTTTTTTGGAATGATAAATACCCAATTCAGGTCAGTTTTTTGAGGAAAAGTCTGCTGGGCAGATTCTAATGAGAGCTGTCACCAAATTCTCTAAATTCATTGTCAGTAATATGTTCGGTGAGACGGGGTTAAACAGGCTGATTCTCCCAAAGCGGCAGTGTCTGTGGGTATTGCGCTCTGATACTGATGACCAGGTTCGCACCCTGGCATTTGAAGTCTCAGCTGGGGATCAGCTTAAAAATGCCAGGAGCTTTCTGGTTTAGGTTTTGTGCAGCTCGGCTATAAATAGTGCCTCGGTGTGTGTTCTGTGTCGCTGAGACCTTAGCTTGCCTATTTTTAATCCCCACCCACCCATATCAATAGAGAAGCCAGGAATGTTCCTTTAAACATCTATCAGCAGCACTGCAGGAAGGAGAGGGGGGCACAGGGGGCAAGGTCAAATATAGAGCCATGCACATCCAGAGCGATGAGGCCTGACACCCTCCTCGGGATAAATAATGTCATGGGTTATGACTCCAGATGCCTTGCACTGCCCAGCTCTGGATAATATTAACCCATTCAGGTGCACCAGCCCACACCACTCGCTGAACGCAAAACGGCACATCTGACAACAACTGAGTGTTGTACTTGTTAGCACAAGCTACTAAAAGGCAGATGATGGATATGTGGCAAAATATTCATAGAACATATGCCGCTTAATATTTCCAAGGCAAACTGTAATATTTGATGTCTTTATTATTGGTCAATGAATATTTTTAAATAAATATTATCAGATGGTTTAAGCTTCTTTTGGCTATAGTTTATATGTATGTATGTATGTACATGTAATTTTGTGTTTATTTAACAAGCATTGACTGGACACTTTATTAAGTACACCTACCCTGTGTATGCATTCATTGTCCATTTAAACAAGTAGACAAATTATGTGTGCATGTGTTTGTGTGTAATCTTAAATATAATTTAATCTGGTGGCCCACCTTGCAGATAATCTGGTGCAGCATAGTTTATGTCACAGGAAACTAGTGTGTGTGTATTTTTGTTTGTTGGACTGCTGTGTGTGAACCACAGTGCAACACACACACACATAACCTCACCAACCCACTCTAATACTCCAGTGTCCAAGTCAGTGTCACTGCTGTGAATACGTATAATCATACTTTTGCATATGAGTATTTCTGGAAGTCAAGATTTGATTTTCAAAGAAAACCTGCAACTCCAGCAAATTACAGACAGCTTCATAAAATAATTCAGCCACTTGAGCTTAAGTCGATGTAAACTACAAGCCCTGCCCAAATTTGCTCTGACAGAAATCCCCTTTGGATCACAAGAAAACTTTCAATGGATGGTAATTCATAATTTTTAGAAAATCTACTTCGGGCAATTATATATTTTTAGTATATTTATAGTGATTGGTGTTCAAATTATCTTGTGAATGCCACACACACATATACAAGTTGCTGTATCACCACCTTTCTTAATATGAGTGGGTTATGCTTTTGGGTATTCATTTAATCATACTAGAACATTTTAGAAACTGTATAAGTTCACTCTCACTGTTATGCATTTATTTTCATTTGTCAAGGAATAATCTCAGTCATTAAGACTAAAATTACATCGTTTTTACAGCTTCTACCAATTTATGTGAAATCTACGCAGCTTTACAGTCACAGTTGCAGATACTTGGACATATTTTATACAGATATCTGCAGCAAAACCAGGTTGTACCTATATAATGCACTGTGTACATTTTAAAACACCCTACAAACTACCCCCTTATTGTACTCTCAATTACAATGGCAAACAATAAGACTAACAAGTGTTCAATTGGCAAAAATATTTCCTTAGTAGAAATTTTTGCTTAGGCAAATGCCCACCACACCCACAGTGAAAGGCTGGCTCCTGGTCCCATGTAGTGTGTAAAAGGTCTGACAAATGGCCATTTGGGAGTTTTAGACCTTTTACACACAACATGGGACTGACCGTATGTCTGATTGTTTTGTGTATTGTTTGGCATTGTAATTAAGCAATAAGCCGCTTGAGATAAACAAGTAAATGTGGGTAGCAAAACACTGTGCAAGGAGAAAGTCTTTCTTTAATTATCATCTTAGATGTTTATACCTATAAAAATAGAGTAAAAATCAAGACATTTTCAGACATTTTTTATCCAGAGAGTGAAACCATTCTCCTTAAAAGGGTCAAATAAAAGAAAACCAAATTCTTTATTTTTTTTTATTTAAAATGATATAGTAAGAAAATACTTAACAGTTTTCACCTCCCAGTAACAGTATTCATATTTGAAGTATCAGCAAATATTACTCATTGTTTTTAAATTCATTTAAATTCATTGTTTAAATTCATTGTTTTATTGTCATAAGAACCAACTTACTTACATATTTCTGTCTATTCAATGCTCGTTCGCACAGTTAAAATGAATGTTTCAGTCAGAACATTCAGAATAGAGGTCATCTGCATAAATCTTATAGGTACAGCTACAAAAAAATTCCTGTCCATTTCTATGTGGTGTACAGAGGCTTTAAATGATCCTGCAAATACGTTGCAGATGATTTTAAGTATGTAAAACGGCACAATGTTCATAAGTGGACGTTAGAAATACACTATGTGGACAAAAATGTATGTCTAACCACTAAAGCAACAGGGACAATGACACTGCATTCAGATGCACAGACTTTAATATGGCGTCGGTCCTCTTAGCAGCTTTAATAGCTTCCACTCTTCTTGGAGTTTTTGTGGGAATTTCTGCCCATTCAATCTGTAAAGCATTTATGAAGTCAGACAGTGATGTTGGACGAGAAGGTCCTGCGCACGATCTCCGTTTCAGTTCATCCCAGTGGTGTTGGATGGGGGTTGAGGTCAGGTCTCTGTGCGGCCAGTCAACTTCTTCCACACTAAACTCACCCAGCCATGTCTTTAAGGAGCTTACTTTGTGCACTGAGGTAGTCATGCTGGAATAGAAAAGGTTCTACCCCAAACTTTGGCCACAAAGTTGGAAGCTTGGCACTGTCCAAAGAGTCTTGGTCTGTAGAAGCATTAAGATTAAACTTCACTGCAAATAAGGGGCCTCACCCAAACCCTGTAAAACAGGTGTCTCCCAGTATTTTTCTCCATGTAGTGTATGTAGGATATGGACCCTATAAATCTTTCTTATTAAACCACCCAGTTTAATAAGACTGGCAGCTATGAAACTTTACACTGCTAAATCTGATTCCAGAGAAACTTCACACTGAACACTTTTGAGAATTCCTGCTCTACAGAAATAGTTTACCCAGGGGGAGGGTTAGCAAAACTCCCTCCTGGCTATTTTTACACTAATGAAGTATGCAGATACCTTACAAGGTTTCATAACAAACACTCTCTGAAACCCAAGAAAACAACATGCCTGAAAGGAGGATCTGCTTCACTAAAAATAGTTATTTAGAAAAGGCAGCGGTTGTATGTACAAGCATGGAAAAAACGTAAGAGACCAATTTCCTCTTTTTTTTATCACTGTTTGTATAGTTTGCAACAGTGTGTGTGTAAAATTCACAGGTGTCTATTCTTTTATGATCTTTTGCAGTTTGAAAAGCGTCTCCATGTGTGTTGTGAGTGCAGTAGTGTGTGTAGAGCAGCCTTTCTATGGTCTGTATTTCAGCAGCTTCACTCCTAATTCAGAGTCTGATGGATGAAACAGGCTCACACACGCACACACTACACACTTAACATTAGTATTTTAATTATTCCAGGTGAAAAAAAAGTGTGTAGTTGGACGGGGCAAGGTTTAATACATTAAGTATATGTATTAAGTTTTCTCCAATCCTTTATTTGTTTGGAATTTTGAATGAAGTATGGTCAATAGTGTATAAACAATAGTGACATCTTACACAGACACACTTCCACACATTACAAAAGCAATAATCATTTTTTAAAAAATCATCCAGTCTCTCATTTGTTTCCATGGTTGTGGAACCATGAACGCACAAAGAAACACTTGAAGGCATAAAGGCTCCTTTGTCTGTTTTTATGGTTCTTCCCTATGAATCCTGTTGAATGGTTCTTTTCTGCTATTGTAGTCAAATAATCATTATTGGCACTACACAGAATCAGTGTAGCCTGGAAAAATCCATGCATGTCATATATAGCCTATAAATAATATACTGTACTGCCAGGGAGGACTAAATTAATTTAACGCCTAGCGTAAACTGTACGACAGATCCTTTGGCACCAGACCATGACTGCATGTCACAGTATGCCAAGCAGAATTTGGCTGCTCTGATATGCATTTTCCACAGTAAATACAGTGCCTTGCAGAAGTATTCACCCCCCCAGCAATCTCTGTTACCTTACAACCTGGATTTTAAATGGAATTTCCATTTGATCTTATATGATGGGCCTGGAAAACAAACTATTTAGCAATGTTAAAAGGAGAAAAAAATGTTTTTAATAATTGTAAAACATGTTAAACTGAAAAGTGCTCTGTGTATGTTTTCACCACCTTTGCTTTGAAGCCCCAACCAATACCTTTCCACTCGATTAGTTAAATAAGATCAACCTGTGAGCACTCTAAAGTGGGTTTCAGACCGAATGCGGCATGCGCTGCGCTCGCAGCAGGGTTTTCGCTTTCTCTAACAAATCAGCTAGTTGTGCTCAATGCACCACGCTTGCCGCGGGGCTTGGTTTTCTAAATTCTCCTCTTCTGTTTTTGTCCCAGCCGGCGGCCATTAGCTCTGTTAGCACGAAGAAAAAGGTCTGTGGGGACGTGAGATTTTCTAGAGCCACTTAAAAACTCATATAAGGGGCAGGTCAAGAAGAATATATTTTACATTCATAGTTAAAGGAAGTTCATCCCTACTGTTTGTAATCTCAATTTGATCTGAACTCAGCAGGTAAAAATCACTGCACAAGAAGATTGCAACATAGACTGTCTGCTACATCACATATCACATTTTAATAATAACAGCAATAATAATAAATGTTGTTGCTGATGCACATTACATCTCCAACAAATTTCAACTGTGACTGCGGTGCGCGCACAAGCCCGCCGAGAGGGGCGCAGTGCCACGCCGTGCCGCACTTGCGCAGCGCTTGCGCCAAGCTAACCGCGACGTGCCGGCAGTCTTGCGCAAGCCATAGGAAATAATGGGTTTCTGAGCGAAGTGCAGCGCATGCTGCGTTCGGTCTGAAACCCGCTTAAGTGTAAAATTATCTTAGTATTTACACACCTGTTCTGAGAGCCCTCAGAGTCAACACTGGTGCAACACTACTAGGTAAGGTCAAGCAAGTGACCGCATGAAGACTGAGGAACTCTTCACACAGGAAATGAGAAGTACAAACCAAAAAACATTGAAAAAAAATCACAAACCCTGAACATCCCAAGGAGCATCATTATATCCTTTATAAGAAAATGGAAAGATTATAGAACCACAACTAACCTGACAAGAGAGGGTCAACCACTAATTCTCACAGACCAGGGGCCTCATTTATAACCGTTGCGTACACACAAAACAGACCTAAAATATGCGTTTACACACAAGTTGCGATCTATAGAAAAAATCTTGACGGCAGAATGTATGTATATGTGCGCAAACTCGGACCTATGCGTACGCGCATTTAGGAAGGAAAAAATGTGACCCCAAGTGAAGAGATTCAAAGTATCAAAACGTTTTCTGTCATGTGTACAGTACAGATTACATTTCTGTGTGCAATGAATTTCTTTCTTTGATTTCCACACACACGCCGTGGGTAGGTTAAGCAATTAGGGTTTTTAACATTGGACCCAGTTCAGCAAAAAGCTCCAAAAGCACACATCTAGGGATCTTATTATAAATGTACTAATATATTCACCCTCTTACTCAAATTTTTGCTCCTTTGTACATTTCCACATTTCATTTGCAAATGCACAATATTATCCACATCAGCACATCACACTCATTATTGTAATTTTTTTTACACACTTTTGTTCTAATTTTGTTTTGTTTAAAACATAAATTGCTTAACCTAACCTCGGCATTTGTGTGTGGAAAACAAAGAAAGAAATTCATTGCACACAGAAATGTAATCTGTACTGTACACATGACTGAATTAGTTTGATTCTTTGAATCTCTTCACTCGCGGTCACATTTATTTCTTCCAAAATGTTCGTACGCATGGGTCAGAGTTTGCACAGATATACGCACACTCTGCTGTCAAGTTTTTTTCTATAGATCGCAACTTGTGCGTAAAAAGAGGCGTACGCATATTTTAGGTCCGTTTTGTGCGTACACAACGGTTATAAATGAGGCCCCAGGAGAGGAAGGCATTAATGAGAGCAACAACCAAAAGGGGCAATGATAACCCTGTAGAATCCGGAGGATCTCCTACAGAAATGGGAGTGTCCGTCCACAGGACCAATATCAGCCCCACACTGCATAGAGCTGGGCTTCATGGAAGAGTGACCGTTTGAAATTTGCCAGAAGATGTCTTGGAGACTTCCCAAACATGTGGAACACAATGGCACAAACCTAACACCTCTCATCATGCTGTGAACACCCTACAGTGAAGCATGGCAAAGGCAGCATCGTGCAGTGGGGAGGTTTTTTAATGACAGGGACTGGGAAACTCATCAGAACTGAAATAAATTTTGGATGGCACAAAATATAGAGAAATTATCGAGGGAAATCAGTTTGTGTCTTCCAGAGATTTGAGACTGAAATCCCAGAAGGGCAACGACCCTAAACACACTCCAGTGGTCTAAACCAGCACCCCAGTGGGTTCAAGAGAAACAGGTGTCTGGCCTTGAATGGCCCAGTAAAAGTCCAGGGCCCGTATCCCTAAAGATTCTGAGAATCCTCTCAGAGAGCAGAAAATTCCTTGCCAGAAGTTTTAGCTTAGAAGTGATTCCAGAACATTCTCAGTGAACTCTGAGCAAGGAATGGATAGAAAATCCTATCTTAGTGGGGAGGTGTGGTTGACCCCATTGCTAGGTATGAGTCATCATTTCAAAAGCCGTGATTGGTTGATCGTTCAATGAAAATTGACTTTTGGTGATAATGAGCAAAGGATGTACCCTCAAATCAATACACTGTAATCTTATGCAGACTGTAATTGTAAATAATATTTCACGTTCAAGAAAATATCTGGAAAATGAATGGTAAGCTGTAGGGGTTATAGCCTAACATTAGAATCTAAAATATGTGAAAACTTAAGCTCATTACACCCTGTTCAAATAATGATTTGTGTCTTATTTGCTCATATTAATATCCTAGCTGGCATATTTTGTACTTTCACTCCCATATGGACCCCATTGAAAACAAGATGGCCTTTCTCAAGGGGCTGTCCTTAATGAAGTAGAAATTAAAACGTTAAAACTCAGTGTGGTCTTAATGAGGGTAACACGGCTCAGCTTTTATCAATGTCTGTGATTACTTTCTTCTCCGGTGTAATAGCGTTGTGGCGTCGAGTTGGTGAAGTAAGGAGATCCACCACAAGCATGATTCCTGCACGATCCAATCTGTAGCATCTCAATAATTCCCTGTCATCCAGTGTTTGCAGGACATCTCTCCTGCCTCCTCTGTTGGCCATTTTGTGCAGCTGCTTAGGAGAACTCCTAACCACGTTGCAGGTGCAAAGGAGAACTCCTAAGCCACTAAAAGTCCTCTTCCCTGCTCTTAGCAGATCTTGCCTTAGGAGCCCTTTTAAGCAATAGGAATCTTGAGGAATAGCTTTTATATTAACTGGGATTTTAGTGTCACTTTTAGGGGAAATTCTAAGAAAACATCATGTCTCTGAGAATTTTCTTAGAATTTGGCCGCTTGGAGCCACTTTTTGCACAAAGATTCTTTAGGGATATGGGCCCAGACCTCAATCCAATTGAGAATCTCTAGGATGATTTAAAGACTGCTGTACATAAACAGTGTTCATTTAACTTGAATGAGCTGGAGCAGTTTTGCCATGAATATTGAACAAATATGTATATCAGTGTCTGATCAGCCAAGCTTTGGCTTATGTCTTTTTTGGCTTATGTTTGATGCACAATAAAAACATTTATTTGCACCTGCAACGTGGTTGTTGTATTATGCAAATTAAAAGATATGAACCCCCCCAAATTCCTTTTAAATTCCAGTTTATAAGGGAATAAGAGAGAATGCCAAGGGGAGGGTGAATACTTTTGCAAGGCACTGTAAGTTCACTGTAAGTTAAATAATGCTCCCTCTGAGCTTGTCTGACCTGTTAAGAAGACACCGATAATGTCTTGTTCTAAATTTAAAAGTCAAAATTGGATACCTCAAATAGTGTGAATATGTATCATCCCACATTACAGCATCACTCATTGGCCATTTTCAGCAGCTTTGGCTTTAATTATTCCTCTGCACATTAAATGGAAGCAACAACAGGTTTCTTTACAGAGCTGTTCTCTCCACTGACACTGCAGTCGGGCTACCAGGAGAAAATCAACAAAGGGAAGAAAGCAGCTTCGCAATTTAGAACCTCTCTCCCCGGCATCAGTCATAAATTCAGCAGGAGTGCTGACTGTGGTCACACACCAAGCCTCCGTGACGACTCTGCAGTGAGGAGGTGCGCTTTCATGCCCTCTATTTCCAACCCACAGTCATTTCAATGAAACTGTAGAAATGAATAGGATTGCAAGGCTTGACTGAAGGCTCTCTAAAAAAAAATCACAATATCACTCTCTCCTGTGCTTTGTCGTTCTCTGTGCCTGAATTCCTCTGCTAAAAGAGGGTTTTATACAGTAAACCACATGTATTTAGTTAAATATATCACTCAGTGGGTGAATAAATCTACCCTTTAAAAAATTCTTTACTTGATTTTAAGAGCTACCAATTTAAAAGGATTAGTATGTGGTTTCTGAATGATGCTCTCTAAGCTCTGGCCCTGTCACTGGGAGTTCTGTTTCCAGCCACCCCAGGCATGGGAGTCCAGAGGCCTGTTTCTACAGGTATACAGGAACCGTGCTGAACCTGAACTGCACCCAGATAGTCTAGAACTTGCAGCACACTCAGATTTTCCAGTGTATTTGAGCCTGTAATGCAATGGTGTTCCTGACACTTTGTCATCTCAAAATTGTGGCATTGAACAGCTTAATTTGTTGTTTTGTCATTAATCATTTATAGTCTTCTTTGCGCTTTTAAATTTTTTATTAACATTGTGATGAAAACCTAACGCAGATAACATGTTACCGATGTCCTGGCAAAGCCCAGTTTTGGCCCTGCCATCAAGCAGCTCAGGTGCGAGTAACTATTTGTATCGGAAAAAACATTTGTTCATGGCTCCTCCTTCCGGTGGATAATGACCAAAGAGAGCACAACTAACCTCACTGTCACTGGGTGGGTAGGATGACCATCCTCATTCAATCACAAATACAATTGATTAAATCAGCCTGTTCTTGCATCCCAATATCCCAAAAACAAGGACTGTATAGACTTGGGAGAGAACAGTACGTTTGGAAACCTAAATCTAATCTTGAAAAGCCTGTACTGATGTGGCCTTCTGAACTTGACTGTTGACACTATGGCCCCACTGGCAGTAAATAAGATTCAAAGAGTCTTACATGCGACCACAGACGCACACAGATAAACAAATGGTTTTATTACGCCCCTTCATCTGTCACCAGACTGAATCACTCAGCTGGCAACAGGGCTCGGTGTTTCTGGATATGTTACAAAGATATCTCTCTACCAGTTTTACTCTGCTTTTCTGTGATCAACTCTGAATTCAAAACAAAGGCTAGCATTTCTTCGTTTTTATTTCGGTCTGTGGGCTGAGCCGCAGCACACACCCAACGTGCTCACATCCTGTACATTTCTAAAGAAGGAAAGGAGTCATTGATTTCATTTCTCTCCTGAAACAATGCGAGCCTTCGGTTGCGGAAAAGGCCCGGGCCTCATTCCTACATGTGACATTTCAGAGATATTTACAAATGGTAAACAGAGACCTTTCCGAATCCTGAAACTGGGATGTTGGAGCTGTAGTGAAAACAAGAATAAAATAATCACGGTCCAGTGGGACACTTGGTTCGACAGAGAAAAACATTTCAGTAAAAAAAGGAAATAAAAAGAATACATTTTGTGATACTGAAATTATGTTGCTGTTTTCGCTCGACATTGAAAATGTTCTTTTTAGTCCCTAATGGCTTGATTTGAAGTGCAACAAAGTTTTTACAGATACTCACTTAATCAGCCTGCATTAGTTTTTCCCTCCTCGCACAGAAGAGACAAGCAACCCTTCAGGGTTTTTAAACAGGCACAATACAAGGCAGCTTTTTAGAATAAACAGCCTGAATAAAATGGTATACATAGAGGTAGGAGAACGATCATGTGAAATGAATTAGCTACAGCTGTTTTTTGGTGATGAGTAAAACTACACAAAAATCTAGACCATTGAAATAAAAGAAAATTTGTGAAATACGACATTAAAGACAGCTCATTTGGATCTAATGTTGCGCTGCAGCATAGAGATCACATGAGAGAATGAGAGATCACATGAAACACTACAAGACATGCCATTACCCTGGGGCTAAATTTTGAGAAGGCTTTAAAAAAAGACCTTCTCACACTCTGCATTCAAAAGGACCTGCTGTTTTATCAAGGCTGCCAAACATTACCTCATACCAGCGCAACCCAACCCCACTCCTGTCCTCTAGAATCCAGCGGAAACAGGACGCACCTCATTTGGCTGCCTGAGGTCTCCAGGAACATCTGTGGTCAGGTTGGAAATAAACACTTGTATCTTCAGGGGCAGGAGTAGCTTTGCTTTGTATTGTTTACTGAGCATGAGCTTCAGAGTTCCTGATAGAAGTTAATTTAAATGATGGAATTTGGCCTAAGCTGCTTGTTTGATTTCAGCCTCGCAGTAATCCAGTTTACAATGTTTAATAATGAAAAAGTGCCTCCACTGAAGGGAATCAATCACACATACCCCGAATGGGAGAGTGGGGAGAAGGGAGTGGAGTATTATGTTGATTTCACAAGGTGCTTAAGGACCATTACAGAGCGCCATATTTAGGACATCAATTATTCATTTCGAGTAAGAAAATGTGCGCAAGTCAAGTGCAACCAAACTGCTTCAGCCCAGTTTAATAACATGATGTCACTCCCCACTAGTGCCTAAATGTCATGGGGATTTCCGAAGGGGGAGTCATTCCAGCAGCAAAGGCATCGAAATTCCTGGTGCAGCACCATGTGCTGTAATACAGTCTTTGGGAGTGGAGGTGGGAGGTGGCGCATAATTAGTCATAATCCATTCAGTAGGAATTTCTCGTCCCTACTTTTAATAAACATATTTTCTGAAGTATCCAACATTTTGTAGATGACCGTACTTTTAGGGTACACTGAAATTTGTAGTTTGGTACTCTTGGTCTGAACTGAAGTAGAAAACAAAGTATTGCTGCATTTTGGTTTTTGGCATACTGACATTTTTGAGAATGAAGTAAAACTGAAATTTATGAAATTTTCTGATACACCTGTTATGCCGGCCTACTTCCGTTTTGGTTGTCAGTACGTATGTCCTGTTTTATGTACCTGTAATGGATCTTCTACATATAGAGCCGTATTTTATCCCTCCTGACTCCTGTTTTTAAATATCTGTCACCCAATATCTATTACTGTAAGACTGTAATATAGGACAAGGAGAACACAGTGAAACAAACAACACACTTTAAATCATTTCTTTTACCAAATATATAAAAGTTTGAAACACACTTTTTTCACCCCTGTAAAAAAGTAACAGCCCCAGCAGTTTTTCTCATGGTCATGGAGGAATTCTGACCCTTTCTTTGCAGAATTACCATAATGCAGCCATAATGAGGAGAGACTCAGAGATAGAAAGGAAAAATTTACCTCTCATCTTTCTTATTTCTTTCTCCATCCTTTCTCTCTCTCCCTCATTGTTGCTTAATCTACATTTTTTCTTTCTCTTTCCCCCACTGCCCCATTTTATCTTTCAGAAAGTTTGGTGAAATCAATTATTTTACAAACATTTATAGTCTTGCAATGTTCCGCGATATTCGATTTTCATATAGAGAATTGGATGGCATCGGTTCATATATTTTATACACGTGTTTTTTGTAAGTATTAATATAGTTTAGAATGGCAAGAAAATAGTTCTATTTTTGTCAGTTTTTTTGTCAGATCTTGTGTGGAGTGTGTGATTAGAACCTTTATCAAACTGTGTATGAAACGTGTGCAGTTAGCAACATACTAATCTGCAGGGTATGTATAATCCATTCATCCATCCATTATGGGAACCGCTTATCCTTTCGAGGTCCTGTCACAGCATTTCAGTGGGGTTCAAGCATGACTATGACTAGGCCAGCTCCAATATTTTATTGGGTTACTCCTGTGCTTTATATTATTGTCTTGCTGCATAACCCAACTCAATCTTTGGATGAACCACTGGCTGGAAATTCTCCTGTAGGATTTTCTGGTCAGAGAATTCATAGTTCCAGATCCTGAAGCCGCTGAGAATCTATCTTGAAACTACCACCACTAGATTTGACATTTTGTAAAATGTTCCTGTTGTGAAATGCTGTATTAGCGTTAGTTCCACTTTCAAATACACAGTTTAAAGATCATTATTTCAAATATTTTAAAGACCATTATAACTGGAGGAAGTGTTTTTAGCAATTGTGAGACATTCCTTTTTGTTTTTCTGAATTAGCAAAAGTTTTTTCCCTTGCAACTCTCCCATAGATGCCAATTTTGCCTACATTTATTCTTAGTTATTTTGTGTTTCAGAAAATACCTTGGGGAACCTTTGATAGGCCATATACTGTGTGAAGATGGACAATTGGTCCAAGCTTTATCCATTTGGAGTGAATCGTTCATAGCATGGTTCAAAGGTGTCCCAAACCCTTAAAAAATATTTGTAACCCTTTCCAAAAATCATTGATTCTGGATCATGGCATGGTGTGCTGCACACTCAGACCTTTCAGCTAATTCACACTGCTTGAAAGCTTCTAAGGAATGTTTTAATTGAACAGGACTGACAGTATTCAAGCATGGGGGTGTCTAGTTTATGAAAATGGTCAATTGAGTAACTTACCCAGTTTTGAATAATTTTCCCCTTAAGTAAATTCTTCTTCCTCTTTCGGCTTTTCCCTTCAGGGGTCACCACAGCGAATCATTTGTCTCCACCTGGTCCTATCTTCTGCATCCTTTACCCTTACACCAGCTAACTGCATGTCCTCTTTCAGCACATCCATAAATCTCCTTTTTGGTCTTCCTCTCAGCCTCCTGCCTGGTGGCTCCAACTGCA
>JBBKCR010000018.1:1977355-1995945 GCA_037577295.1 Ladigesia roloffi
AACTGTAAATGCTGGCTATACTTGCAAAAACAACTGGACTAACATTTCTGACTAATCTTGTGTGGGATGTTGAAAGTCAAGCTGTGGTTGCCAGTTATTTCAAAGTCATTTTAAAACACCAGAATATGTACAGCAGGCTGAGAAACACTACATAACAATAAACAAAAACTTGCAGGCCAAGACTAGCTTAAAAATTTGTCTTTAAAAGACTAGCAAAAACTAGCAAAACATTTTTCTACATAAAAAAGATTTGAAAATATTTTTGCCATTTTTGCCATTTTAAACTTTGCAGTCATTTGTCTTCTTGAGAAATGCCACTATATTGAATTATATATTTTTTAATACACCTTGAAGATTCAAATACTGTGAACTGGATACCAGAAAGTAGCTTAAGATGTTTTACTAAATTTCAGGAGAATGTATCCAATAATACTTTATTTGTAATACTTTATATTCAACATGTCACTCACTGCACTTCAAATCAATTAACCAGGCCTGAATATATTCTGTGTGTACTTAAATATGCATTCAGTCAGTAGGCCAGTTGTTGCAGTACTAATGACATTACAATGTTCAGAAAGCGTGACAATCAATGATGATGACATTTTTCAGATTTTTCTACAGATTTAGTTGATATATGTTACTGCCATCATAATAACATTTTGTGCAATCATTATTTATTTTATTGAATATAAGGTTCCAATCTTTATAAAAGTTTTTTAAAGTAGTCATCAAAGAACTAGGGTGGACAGTTCTTGAAAGAATCCAAGAACCACTCTGGACCCTTTTTCAGGAGTGCAGATGATTCTCATTTCATCTGTTCAAAAGCACCCATTTACTTCCAACAGAACTGAATTCCACATATATTGCAGTGTCAGGGAAGATCGATGGAAAGTCCAGCTCCAACACTGAGAACTTCAGCAAAAAAGCCTGCTGTTTATAGCTGGGTCTGTGTTAGAAGGCTGAACTCGCATGTAGAAAATAAGACATATGACACTACTGGTTCAGTGCTTCCACCACTATTAGCAGCTATGCCTGCCATCAGTCCACAGATGGAGGCACAAACCACACGGTGCAGACAGAAGACTAATATACAATCCCTGTGGTGACTTCCTACATGTAGGATTCATAAATCACTGCACCGGGCTTTTAAATGTCCTCCTGAGGGACTCATAAAGACCTCACACATTCTATGCATTTAACCTGAGGCAAGGAAACAGGGCTCTACATTTTACAATCCGACAAGCATGTCGCATATCTCGCTCAGCAGTATTCACCTGACCCACTTCGTGTCTTTGCTGCGACCTTGACACCTAGTGTGTGTTAATTGTCAAGTGGCTAAAAACAGATGCATCACAGTCTATAGTGAACATCTTTACTCAGAAACATATCTACCAAGTTAGATAATATAGTCAGTTATTTTTCGGCATGGCTACCACTTCTCAAGTCTCAATTAAAACATCAGGAGTCTGAGAGGCATGAATATTGAAGCGCACTGCACTTTAAGAGCAACACACTGAATGTAAACACTGAAACACTTCAACTAATAATATTCAAATGAATGCATCTAAAGTACAAAGAGCTAAGCCTGGATTCGCGTTGAATTAAGGCTAGAAGTATCAGGAAACAATTGAAAGAAATGTTTGGTCTATGCTGAGGCGTTTGCTTGCTCAACCCCCCCGCCCATAGCTAAACAGCACATTAAACTCGACTGACCTCTAGTGGTAGAAAAGGTCCTTGGTTGAAAGTTGCTTCCGTGTCTGAAAAAAAGAATGAATTAAGGAATTGTAGTAGTGTGAATTGTTTATGTGTTTTCGTAGGTTTACACATTTTGATTCGTTTTTGTTTTTTTTGTAAACGCTAAAGCAAAAAAACGTCTACTACTAAATAATTAACAAACTGCATGTTGTGTTTAGATGGAGTCCATCTGTTGGCCTAATTTCCATCATTAGTGAAGCACCTTTCTGATTCACACAGAAGTAGATTATATGGTGTAATAGAATGAACTCTTATGATCATTTCTGCAACTATTACAAATACTACTACTATTACTTCTACAAGTGGTGCTATTACATACATATCTATTTAGTCTTAATTACAGGTAAATTCATAAATAAACAAACTATGAAATAACGTCAGTGAGGACATCATTGTGTTTCAGAAATATTGGTTTTTAGATTCTGAATAGTCACATTCTATGAATATAATATTTTGGGAGCAAGCTGGATCCATAATTTTACTGTATTACATTTCATTTTACATTCTGCAATATTATATATTATGAACTAGCCAAAGATTTCTGACATCTCTCTGACACCCCTTTTTCTTTTCTAATTCACACTACTGTATTCTGTAGAATTAAAAAGGAGAGCAGTTTGTGAACAGAATGGCACCCGTGATTAAAAAACAAGATTTTGTCCTAATTATAAGACATATAAACATTACAAATGGGGGGCAATGGCTTTAACTGTGGTGGCAAAAATAGCAATTTCCCAATCACGAGCAAATAGCGCCACCTTGTGACTCATATGTTTGAAGACAGCACCACTCGCTTCAATATAATGCACGCTTATTTATATGGATTTGAGAAAAATCTGTAACGAGAGTTTGTTTTCATTAACATTTGTTCTATTGAACAGGTTCTTTTATTCACTCAAACGAATCGATATAGAACTGAATCAAGCGTTTTGTAGCATCTGCTGAATGTTTACATCTGTGTTAATATTATTATTCAAACGTCAGTAGTTTACGTTTTAACCTCATAAAATCGTAAGAAGGAATTCTACAATGTTGTTATGCATACACTTCATGGACAAAAAATGGATGCCTGGCTATTGCACCAACAGGGACTTAGCTTAAATAACATTCAAATACATAGACCTGAATTCAATAATTATGTGGTGTGTTCCAAAACATTTGTCCATATTATGTACATAAAATATTTAAATGATTTTAGACACTATTTTCTCTGTAAGCTTTAAAATAATTAAGGTGTTTTAACTTGAGAATAAATTGATCGATTTGGTATGTACAACAGAGTTTTGTTAAGTTACATGAGATATCAAGTCAATATAACTTGAGTAAACAAAAAAGAGAATGAATGGTGAATTACATGAGCAAAAGTATTAGGACACGCCTGTTTTTCAGGGTTTGGCCTGGGCTCCTCAATTCCAGTGAAGGGTAATCTTAATGCTTCCGCGTGGCAATACATTTTGGACAACGTAATAATTAATGTTTTGTGGAAAGAGTTAGGGATGAAACTTTGAGAGACTGGCCTTTTCGTACAACATCAGTCCCTGATCTCGTAAATGTTTGACAGAAAGAATGGACACAAACTCTAAAATCGAGTGGAAAGCCTTCCAAGTAGATTGTAAGCTGTGATAGGTTAAAAGGTTGACCAACTCCATATTAAACTACGTGTATTGGAATGCAGTGTCATTAAAGTCCCTGTTGGTGTAATGTAAAGGCGTCCCAATACCTTTGTCCATGTAGTGTAAGAGGCGAGGCCCAGTGAAATTCAAACCTTGCATGGTGCTCGCGCTCGACGTTGCTAGGTAACGGCGCGTGGGAAGGCGTGCACGCGCCTCCTCCTCCCAGACTTCGTTGTGTTTCAGAGTCTGGACTCATTCAGAGAGAGAAATGACTGGACTGAACACACTAAGGATGGATGCAAATATCGTGGTGCTGGGAACAGATAATGTTGGCAAATCAGGTGAGTTTTATTTTATAAGTTACAGATATTATTTTAAATGTCTTAAAATAAGATAGAACTTTCTTGCCTCAATACCATGCTCAGTTCAATAAGAAAGAATAATAGGACAAAAGAAAAAAATGCAGACAATAAACAGCACTGCAACACAATGACAATGTAGAAAATCATTGCCTCAGTAGCAAGAAATATTAAAAGATATTAAGAAAAGAGAAAATAACAAAAGGACAATAAACAACAGTACAACACAATTACAAGAACATGAGTGTAACACATAACAGAGTAACACTGAGATTGCTGTGTGTAAAAATGTAGTGTGCTGTACGAGCACATCAGTAGGGCAAAATTACTTAGGGAAGTGGATTAGTGTTAATATAACTAAAAAATAAGTGCAAAAAAATGTAGTAGCATTCAATCAATTCACAGTTTAAACAGTTTAGTGTAATGTCACGTGTTCAGAACTGAATAATTACTTAAACTTAAGTCAGGAATTATCCATTGTTACAGGTAGAAGGGATTTCTTATATTATTCCTGTGGTGAAAAGATTTTATTAGATTTTTTTCCAGGGAACTGTTAGTTCGAAATCTATTACTATTTTGCACCATCTGACCAATGAATCTCTTTGATTTTAGCTCTTACTGTTCGTTTCCTTACCCGAAGATTCATTGGGGAGTATGGAGATATTGGTAGGTTCCTCTTTCCTGAGAGAGTTTTTCTTCATTTTGAATACTGAGCCCTGTGATAAACTTAAATCTTTTCTGGGTTTTCCACAGAGTCCATCTACACCCACAATATTATAGTGGATGGAAGAGAGCAAGCTCTGAACATATGGGATTCACCCTATTTGCAGGTAATCTAATGCAGTCTTGACATGCCTTAAACTTTATTCTATCACTTGGATGACTGATATTAAAGAGGATGCGATTAACACTGTGCTTTTGAAAAACTGTACGCGATATTTCAATAACTCTCTTCTGAAATGTATGTCTCTCAGCAGGACCCATCTCCCGAGACCACCACGCATGAAAAGAGACTACAGTGGGCTGATGGTTTCGTCCTGGTCTACAGCATCTGTGACCGAGCTAGTTTCAACAATGTCAGCAAACTCCTCCAGAGCATAAGGGCTTCTAAGGACTATGCAGGTTTAGAGAAGGTGCCGGTTGTTATCGTGGGTAACAAGAGGGACTTGCACCACCGGCGCACGGTACTCAGTGAGGAGGGCCGTCTCCTGGCACTCTCGGCAGACTGTCAGTTCTACGAGGTCTCGGCCGCCGAGAACTACCACAGTGTCCTCATGGTTTTCCATGGCCTTGTTAATCGCATCAGGGAGTCCAGGTCGGCGGTGAAAAAACCTGCAGGCATCAAGGGCATCGTCAAGAGCATGTCTGCCGTGTTTGCCCGGAGGCGGACCGACTCGCTGTGAAGTCAGTGTTAGAGAGTCATTCTTGATTTTGGTCTGAGGTGACCTACTTTAGAGAGCCAGAAACAAGGCCATGCTGATTCCTGTTTGGCCCTAGTGTTAGGGTTTGGGTGTGGAGGACATGGAAGATGCCCTGTGGCTGGTGTCGTTCGCTCAGAACTGCCCAACAACCACTTGAGAAAGGGCAAAGGTCAACAAGGCCGTGTGCCATGACGTTTATAGATGCTGTAGAAATCCAGTCAAAGGTGACTGTGGTATTCATCCATTTGATGGAACCAGGAGACAGCAGGAAAGGATTAGGTAAGGTTACTTGTGAAATGTGCATTAAAACACTGACCTTTATATTATTCCCAATGAAAATTGGGATTTCAATGTCACATACGCCACCAAAGAGGAAACATTTCAGTGTGTGTTCAAAAGTTGATTTGCTTAAGTACAGATGTTTTTTCCTTCCAGGGAGAAAGTTAGACTGGGTTCTAGTCACAACAATACAGACATAGCACAAAATTCAAGCTATCCTGGTGACATCAGTGACGGTTCTATAGCTTATATTTAAAAACAGCCTTAAACATTTTTAGCAAGGGAAGTGGTCTCAGCTGTATAACCTCTTGGCTTTGGCTGGGTGAGCATTTCATAAAACTGTTGTTTGAATACATAACAGTTCTCTTTACCCTCCGCAAAACAGACTTTTCCATTTAATAACGCTTTTGTGACTCGGAAAGTTAATAAAGCAGAGGAAGAACTGTGTACTGGTGCGATGTAATGAAATGATGGAATCAGTGAATGTGATATAATTGATTATATTGAAATAAATTATGTGAGGTTGTAATTGTTCTTCAGGCCTCTGTGTACAGACCACACATTGCACAGTGTAAGCATGCAAAGGTTTTATTGAGAAAATCTTTTGCAAACATACCATGCAGTAGAGTATAAATACAGTAACATAGCAAAAACAGACATCTGGGAGTATATGGTGGACTTTATTATCTAAAAGACTCTGAGGCTGTTGTTAGTAGATGATACATGTTACATATCATGAAGTATAGCTTTGTACATGAAGGATAAAATATGAAAGAAAAGACCAGGTTAAAAATGTCAAAAATTGTCTTATTCCAGCAGTAACAATATATGAAAGCTCTGTAATGTGGAATATTCCTTTAAAAGCCACATGATGTACAGAATGGACCTTTCTGTGTAATTAGACTGGTGCCATTCATCATAATTACCTCTATTTTCCATCTAAATTAAATTTGTCACTCAGTATTCTGTCAGTAGTGTTTGTTGCTTCGTCCTTTTGTGTCTCTCTTAATATTTTCTTACTGATTCCCAACACAATAAACACCTTTAAACCACACCTGGGGACTGAGAATTCTTATTTTGTTGTTATGTTATAATGTACATAATATAAATACAATTTGGGTACAAATAATTTGGGTACCCCTGGTCAAATGACATGTTTTGTCGATTTTTCAAGTGTAAATTAATACACAATTACTGTAAAGGTACTGAATTTATTATAAGGTGCATTTTTGAGAAGAGATGAGCAAACAGATAGCAATCGTTCAATAATATTTGCAGGAAGATGCCAATTTGTTCCTTTTTTATTTATTTTAAAAATCTAATGCTCAAGCGTTGACTCATTAGTGAGTTTATGCGCTAAATGAATGCTGGGTCTGACACCTAGTTCTCTGCTGAAAGAGTATCTGAAAAATCAAAGAGTACGAATATAAGCTTAGCATTTGCAGTTGCAGACTTATAAACATATTATTCAGAGCAGATATTTAGAGGATATTATTTTGGATATTTTTCACAGCTTAATGCAAACAGAAATTGTTGAGGTATCCATTCAGCACCTTATTTGTGTTTCTAAGGAAAAAATAATAATATTTATTAGTATTTGGGAATCTGTAACACTGAAAATTTGCATATGTTTATAATCCTGTGTTGGATGAAACTTTGGTGAAACTCACTATGTAGTAGAAAATGTATTTATGTAGTTAAAGGTGAATAATCTCGCTAAATGAAAGTAGGAGCTTTTGACTGCTATGGGTTAAAACCTTTAAAAACGGTCGTAGTAGAGGCTTCCAGCCAGTGGTATCACATCACAGCCCCCCTACACATTCTGCATCAGTCTGCAGACTCCTTATGCATGGGAGGAAAACTTTAACCCAAAATCTTTCTCAGCTTTCCAGAGGAGGCTCTGGGCAGCTTCTCTCCCAGATCTATTTTGCATGGAGTCCATTTTCTTCCGATGGTTGTGGTTCCATGGTCTCTCCATTTTTCATTGACTCTCCCTGGGAATTTTGGTCTGCTCCGTTCAACCGTTTTTTGGTCTCTCCTGCTTTCTCTCTCTCTCCCTCACCATGAAGAATGTCTTCTCTTGGCTCGGAAGTTTGGCCAGAAAACTGTTCAAACACAATAATAATAATGCCCATTTCAACCACTATTTAGGAACTGGAGCCTATAGAAGTTCATCTTCAAGTTATGTACATGTTCAAAACAATCGCAATGTTCAGAAGCACTACTACTTCTAAACCTTACTTCTGATTTGATTGATTGTTCAAAGAAAACAGCAGAGACAGGCAATAAATGGTGAAGGCTTAGTACATTGCACATTAAGACATACAGATATTCAATACTATTGTATTTCTAAAAATATTTGAAAACACACATCAATAAAAAAGCTGAAAGCCTAGGCCTGCACAGTACAAAAACTTTGTGACTATGGAACATTCTCTCTGTTTTCATTTGATGGATCTAACCATTAATATTCCCACCAGATGTTCTTGGCCTTTTTTCATCAAGTCTGTTCCAGCAGTCATTTCTGACCAGAACACTGCAAACCTATTATTTCCGGAACGGTGATTTGGAAGCTCCTTGTTAAGGCGGGAGGGTGAAGGGGAGAGGGCGGTGGGGTGGGGGTGGTGGAAAAGACTGCTTGAACTGATTATACAAAATCTCTCACAAAAAAAAAGGAATCCACAGTGGAGCTAAGAGATCAGACATCATCCCTGAAATGCAAGTGTGGCCTATGAGCAGCTCGTACTGTGGCGGTGCTGCTGAACTTGGGCTGACCTTCTATGGACCAGAATTTTGATGACCTTTGTCTTTTCTTACACCTCACCAGAAGGCCCCTTATAGCGTGGCACAGAGTGGGGTGAGGAGAACACTGGTGCCAGACCTGTTGGAGTCTCCTGCCTTTGTCTAGTGGTTTAAAGGGATCTCAAACAGGCCCATGCCAGGGGTTAATGAGCGAGGAATGGGTCAGCCTTCAGCATGTGACGGCTCTTTGTCACATTCCCTGACCCCTTAAAGATCACTGCGTTGAATGGTTCGAGGTCTGGGCGTCTGTCTGAAGGCACTTAAGAGTTTCTTCTGCGGAAATGTCTGGAGACTGCAGAGAAAATCCATAGACTCTGATGCTAAAAAAAAAAAAAGTCTGGATTCTGCAGGGCTTCAAAGCTTCAAAGCCAATCTGCCTGAATTTCATGAAAGAAAGTGTTAGTCTTAAAGAGCTAGTGACAAAAGATGGCTTTTATGTCATTATGATCCAGCCCAGACGACATAGCTCACCTCACCTCATCTTATCTGTCGTGTTGTAGCACAAAAAAGACCATGAAACTGAACACTACCTGCCTATCGCAACTCTTCTGCTCACAAAATTAGTTGAGCATGGCCACATTAACAGGCTTTTGCAAGTCTCAACTCACAAATGTACAAAAAACAAAGCCAGTCCCAGACAAAACACATCACATATTTACCCTGCTGTGAACTCATTCCCAAAACAGTGTCCCTCAAGTAGGCTAAACAAGGGAGCTAACAATTAAAGTGGATTCATGGATACTGCTGCTACACATACCCTTGAACTTTCTAGAAAATTATGTTTATTGCAAAAAATATAAAAATGATCTACTGCAAGAAAATTGCACTTGTAATCAAAGGAGCAATGAGCAGATATTAAAGAGCACTGACATTCGTAACATGTATCTTATACAGCTGGCCTGATTTCAGGAACAAGTGTGATTTTTATATTTTTATAATAAAAAAGTATTGTATGCAGTTTTTATATATATATTTTTTTGTGTTGTATAGATTTTATTCTTATTCTGTTACTACACAACTAAAGGGCTAACTATCTTATCTAATCTTATCTTACAGGTTCACAACCTATTCAGGTATTAGCTACAACTAGAAGTGTAAACATCATGTTGTGTCTTTTGAACTTTGCCATTTTGAAGATGTAATGAGGGCAAATAATAATTCAAATATAACTAGTGCGCAGTCACATTGGTGCTGCTTGATCATGGTGCTGATGACGTTTTACTGCTGACTGACCGAAACTGCACAAAACAATCAATATGCAGGAGATCTTTGACTTCCCAGGATTCTCTATATTGCTCTGATGTAACTGCCATCCTTTGCGGGCATCCGGGGGCTGTTTATGATATGCACGACAGCAGGGTGTGTGATTAATCGCAATTTCAGGATACGTTTTCCACGAAGAAACCAGCAGGCCTTGTACTCAGGAGGGGTCTCTTCCAGTGAGCCTCACCTGCTGTTTCTTCAGGGAATTTGAGACAAAATTGGCTAGAAATAAGCCTCATTCACTGGCAGATTCATGACTCCGTGCTGAAATTTGATATACACATTTTAATATTTTCATCAAAAAGGAGGATCAAACCATTCTATATTATATCTGCTACAGCAAAGTACTTGGGATATGAACCGTGCATGTTATGAGATTCTGTAAGGCTTCAGGCTGGAGTTGGCCTGGGAATTGCTTCACTCAAGAAAAAAAAATGTTTTCTTAGTGTCTTAAAGCATAACTATGTCTTTTTAAAAAGGCCTTTCAGAGCAGTAGTCTTGGATCTAGTTTGTCTTAAAACTATCCAATTCATCATGTCGCTTTCAGATGAAAACACTTTTCTGGCCTAATGTGAGGCTTTAATGCTTTAAAAACATGACTATTAATTTTATTTTAACTAAAGTAACAGATGAGGTCAATATTCCTCCACTTGGAATCTGGGTTCTGTTAGCTAATTTACCTGGACTGCGATAAATGATGCAAGCCCAAGTGAACCATACTAACAGACCCGGTCCATATATCAGAGCTTTGTGGTGCCATTATTTATCATAGTGCTATTCCGTATCTTAGAAAAGATGCTGCTGGTAATGTTCCTATTTCAATTAGCAGTTTGGTCATACATGTTTTTTTGTCCTTGCAAATAAGAGCCAAAGAAGAAGAGATCAGTGCTGGATCAATGACTCAGCTATCTTTAGTTTGTTGTGGCTTGAAAACTGAATTTGAATAGGCAAAGAGGGACACAACGCAGTCTCTGAACAGTCTTTCAAAATCAAGTTCAAGCCCTGAAGAGGTGCACGTGATTTCCCATGCACTAGTCGGCTACAGTCAACAGATGTTATCTGAATCTGATACGGCAACACTACAATTACAAACACCAGGCTCCAGGCAGTGGCTGCCCTTGAGTGTTTTGCTAGATATAGGTCCCTCTCCCCAAAGCTAATACATAATAAAAAAACACTGAGCAGAACCTAGGAATGCACCAAGCCAATTCATCATCACTACAACTGCTCCAAACACTGTTAAGAAAAGGAAAGCTGTTGTGTGTCACTACAAGGGCCACTTTATTATTATCACATGATCCCAAAAAAATCTGTAATATTGTTTCACTGCCTGAAAAGTGGCTACAAAAGTATGATACGTTTAACTAAATCTATGACTGGACAATGTTGTTGTGAGTTCCTCAAGTTTACAACAAAACCTCGTTCCTCCTATACTCATTATGCTATACTTCCAGGAAAGCAAATTAATCTCTCACTAAAGTGACCTTTAGGCCACTCTGCACACGTCTGATACTGACCTGCACCACGGCTATAAATCCGTGGACACACTCAGCAGGGGGTCAGGAATGTGTGAACCGTAAAAAAAAAAAATCTGGCCCACGTGTGGAGTTTTTAGAAAAACGGAAAGAATTGCATTAACAGTTCAAAAATCCCAAACATCCAGTTTAGCCATGCCTCTCCTGAACTCCCCAGCAGAGCTCAAACGTACCCCCCGCGGAACACGCCTCCTCTAGGACACTAGAGGAGGTGGATTAAAATTCACATGAAGTCACCCTGTAACAACAAAACCAAGCAGCGCTGTCAACACTGGTGTTATGGCTTTAGTCTTAGCATCCACACATTGAAAAGCTTGGAAACATTAAAGGAATGTTCTGACAAAACATACTAACCCTAGCCCTAACAAGACCACATCACCCTAAAAAGACACTTTAGTGTGGATATTGTTATAATGTTTGTATTGCACTTTCATTCACTGGGTGATATTTTTGCAGATTTGCATTATTAGACTAGATTTCAGAAATCGGTCAAAGAACTTTTAACCAATCAGTGTTGGAGGCCCTTTAGCATTTTATGGCCCGAATGACAATAAAGCTTTACTTTACATTATTTGAGAGGCTGGAGCTGAATGTGGCAGGAAGGACAATGCCCAGGAGGACAAATGGCAACCACTGAATTAAGACCTGGAACTCCAAAAACTGCATGGTACCAACTGTCCTATCCACATTTTCATAACCACACCGCTCGATGCTCGGGATGTGGGCTAAGACCTCCAACCCCTACCCTGCTGCTCGACGCTTAAAATCTCATGCAAAGCTTTTGGGAAAAGTTGGCAGCCCTGCACTTCTCTTCACAAGTCACTGCTGATATTTTATTCAATAATAACATACAGAATAGACTCAAATTGAAACTGGACAAGAAAGAATTTAAACATCTTCTATTTAATATTTTAAGTTGACTCAAATAAAATTCGGTAATGATTTCTTAGTAGCAGTTTCCTGACAGGTGATTAATTTTAGTCTAGAAATTTGTTCGGCGTGTTTCAGTTATAAGGAATTCTAGATGTTAATCTTATTAAAACCTCATTCACAGTGTAACACAGCTTTCCTATAGATTATGGGATTACCTAAAGCTCTGTTCTTTTTTGAGTTGTGTACATTAGTTTCACAGTAATGATGGCTAATTACTACAAAATCTTATTATTAGTACATGAGTAATGAACATTCAGTGAGGGAATTTTAAGTAAAAAAGAAGTTGATCCAGTGGAAAAAGAAAACATAACTAAACTGGCCTTGTGCATCATGGCCCTAATATATGTCTAAACTGTCCCGTGCACATGCCTGTGTGATGCCTTTCTCGAGATTCTGCTGCCTACGCACCCTGGAGTTGGGTGATATCATCTGCTATGACTGAAAATATTATATAATTACTGCATGTAATGCAGTCTGAACGCCAAAACTTGCAGTCAGCTTGGCCGACAGAAGTATACCTGTCACAGTCCTGAAATTTGTAAATGTCAACTAAATTAAATTAGTCAATTAATTACACTATCGTACAAGTTACGTTGAATACGTTAATTCCACTATAATAGTACAAGCAGCATCTTACAAACATCTACAATTACACAGTCTCTACAGAGTCACAAAAACGTTACAATGTTTTGGATTTGCCTTATTAACTATTTTGCTCACTTCACAATTCTTAAGATAGCAACAAACACAGTAATAAACCCTTTTATTTTAATAGTGCTGACTTTATCCTCACCTGGAAAAGCCAAGAATTAGCCAAATTGTTTCCCTGAGACATGGTAGTGTACTAGTTCAGAATTTCTTTTATGTCAACAATGCATTTGTAAATTTCATAGAATTTATTTTCCTATACCCAACTGATGAAAACTGACTGCAACAAATACACACACGTGTGTGTGTGTGTGTGTGCATTTGTTGCAGTCAAATTACAAATTATCAAAACAATTAATTAAGCAATTTACACTCAATATATATATATCATAATCATAACTATTAAAATTTCATGCACCAAAATCAGCTAAAAAATGATTAACATAATTTTCATAAATCATTTTTCTGAGAACCACGTAATTTGAATTAAGTGTCTGTTAATGTGTGAAAAACCCCTTCATTTTGCCTTAAAATAGATTTAGGCATAAGTGTGAAACCCTTTAATCTTAAATTGAAGGCATTAATGCAGGAGGTTCTATTATTTAAGAGACACATTTGAAAAAGTAGGGGGACATTTTGACTTCTTAAACATTAATCTGTACACTTTTTCCTTAAATTTGACGTTGACCCTTACAGGAAACTGTTAAAATTAAGATAAGGCACTTGGCTTTCTAGTGATATAGAGATGGCTATTTATTTTCTAGAGAAATACATTCCCTCAGAAACACTCTAAAATCTTGTGGAAAGCCTTCCAATCCTTGTTAAACTCTATGGAATATTGGTATAATGGACATGTGTCCCAATACTTTTGACCATGCATGACTAAAATAAACAAGCAAAGGCATAAGGCCACATTTAAAAAAGAAAAGGAAATAATAAAAGTGGATTTTGTTTGCAAAAAAAAAATATTTAAGAGGGAACAGCATGCCTGATGGGGACCTGAGCCTCAACAAACCTCCGGGAGATTGTGCAATTTCTGACAACACACAGGTCAAGCTGAGGACTGATCAACAACATCCCACTCAGGCTTAGAAAATCCACACAATATCCACACAACAGACACAAAAATAGAGGAAATCAAAGCTTCCATGCAGGAAGCAGCAGAGCTCTTTAGCAGCTAAATCAAGCTCTTAGCGAGTTTTAGGAAACGGCCTGTCACTTTTGAGACAACACAGGAAGTTCACAGCATGGCGGGGAGATGGAGCACGTCAGAGTCTTAAAGTTCTAGTTCTCCGAATACACAGTACGCCTCGCTTGAAATAAAGCCTTCCCCTGGGAAAGCACTCTCCCTGAGGGCATATTAGGCTAAAAATGTATGCTTTGTTAAAATTAAATTAGCGAAGAGAACAATTAGTCTCCCTACTAAGTGCATGTAAGTATCTGTGTGTGTTTCTCTCTATATATTTACATAAAATGCTGCTTTGGGGTTTGCAGTGGCTAAAACTTCATCAGTAAGTAGTAAGTAGATTCCCAATTTTCTCTAAACACATTTTTAGAATGTAAGTGTGCTGATGCGAGGGTCCACCAGGTTCTTTATAGAGGCACCAGGAAAGAGAGTCTTCCTTTAGTCCCACCAGAGCTGCTGCCTGAAGCACAGGACATACAAACAAACAAAGCCATATTGTTGCATTCTGGGCAGAGCTGGTATGTAATCACTAAGGTAATGGGTGATTGGGTTAGCATGTGAGTGTGTGTGTGTTATTGTTGGGTGCGTTGGAGGTGTGGCTCTTACACGTGAAGACTCCACATGATCTGAAGCTCCAAACACATCCACACACGTGCAAAGTGAATTAGGCCCTGGGACGACTGAGTCACAGCCCATAATAAGAGATGCTCTCCAGCACTTTTCCGCCTCACTGTGGTCAGAGACTTCAGGAGCGTAACACTGCCATCTTCTACCAAATCCAAGCTGAATATGCACCAGCCGCTACTGACTCATGGGCATTCTGCTGCCTTATCAAATGTGAGACCACACTCGGCACTCTATCTCTCTGAAGCAGAGAGTTTACCTCTACTGAAAAAAAAAGTTTACGACTAAAGTCAATACGAAAAATATTACACACCGCAAAGCAGAAGCTTGTTTCGGAAGAAGCTTCAGAAGATTATTCTAAATATTATCTGTTTCCAGTGGTTTTATGCATATTGTTTTCGAATTTCTATCAGTGACAACTGAGCCTTCACATAATCCTCAAAATGTACAGTATATGGACAAATATATTGGGACACAGCTTTTAGTTATTGAATTCCGCTTGGATTGATATGTGGTATGTGGTATGAGGTTTGCACATCTCGGGCCGACAGTCAACCCCTGAGTGGAAATGAATAGGCATGTAAAATTCTAAATCCCGGACAATGCTAATATCCCAGCCGGACACATTTCCAGGTCTCAAAAAGAGGACATTTCCAGGGAATGATGATGGTCACCTTATTACATATTCCTTCACAAAACCTTCAGCTTGCCTATGTCCACTAGGAGGCAGGTTGCAGTCAAAGTATTCTCTTCTGATTTAGCAGAAGAAGGTCAACAATTAAATGTTCAAAAAATGTAAAGACAATATTACTGTTTACAGTGAGAAAACAAATAAATACACACATTAATGGAACAGCATTGGTTGAAATTTGTCATAATTTGTTCTGTTTGCTGCAGACAACAAGCCACACTGTTTATGTTTTTATCACATGTCATGAATGAACTATATTAATTTTGAAGGATGTACTTGATGAAAGCAGTGCAATGCAAGTGTTTTTGTAATAAAAGTAAATACAATGAAACCCATAGGAAGGGGGGCATTGCTCCTTTGACAAGGACCAACTAACCAACCCCCCACCCCAAGATATAATTCTGAATATTGTAATTTACTTGCACCATTTCAAATAGCTAGATAGCAACAGCTTCCAAAGATTATGCATTTACTGCATAGTCATGTACGTCTTACCTATTTTGATTATGTGTCAAACCCGGAGGGTGGGTGGTCCACGTGCCGGTAGGTGGGTGGTCCACATTTGATATACTGTTGTGAAACTAAAACTAGCAATTATTTAATCTTAACATACCTGTGAGTGGAGACACATCACACAGTCAAAAAAGTTTATTATAAACAGTTCTAGGTCACGAGTGGCACGGACTGTGCCAGACGTGCAACAAATGGTAAACTATTCTCATCTGGCAAAACAGCTCCATACGCGGAACATCTCCCATTAGGTGTTCCATCGTTGAACCTGGGTGAACTTTCAGGATTGTTTCGCTGAAATTAATTTTCCAAATTTAATCCAATCACTAAGGGATGCAGGGAGCTGCCACTCAAGAAGGGCCCCCAAGAAGATGTGTGAGGGGACGTTACCTTGCACAAAGGAACCTCAGTCCTATACACTAGCAGTCCTAGGACTCAAACCCACAACCTTCTGATCAAAGGTCACTAACCACTTATCCATCCAGCTTCCCAACCAGCTCCGATTTCTCACTGCCCACACGTACGTCACGTTATATTCTACTTTATGGTTGTGGAACAGAATGTACAGGACAGTCTGTAAGACAGCTCTGCAGCGCTCCTCTCCAGGTACATCACTGTCTTAAGGATTTAGAACTGCACGCTACATCCACACACAGAGACGAAGGCGCGCTCCATATTAGTCCACATCTTTAAAGATCTGGCATCCAGCCAGGACTGCCAGCCAAACATGTTGTGTAATGCCACTTAAAACATCCCCGCCTAAACCCTTCTTTTCCACATTTGGTGCAAGAGGGGGTAGTCTGAGGGAACATGCGATGAATGCCTAGAATGTCTTTAGAGAAATCTATCCACAAATTAGCTCTAAAATTTGCCCCTGCTTCGAGCTGGAGAGTCTTACGAAGCATCTTATAGTAGCAGGGAGAAGACAAACACACATCTGACAAGAGGAACGGAGCAGCTGGTGTTCACATCTGTCTCCAAATATTTGTTTAGAAATAGACTGAATTAAGGTGGAAAATGATTGCAAACCATGGGGTGCAAGCAAAGAAATAGTTTCATAGGTTTTACAGTTAAAAAAAAAAATAATGATATGAGGTATTCAAGCAGACATTGTGTTTTCCCTATTAATTCCAGACCAGTTTCAACAGGGTCATTATTTATCTAGCCTTTGATTTGAATCTCAGTGTCCTTTCAAAGAAGGGCTGCTTTGTTGATGTATAGAATGTGAATAGGTTATCATCAGAATTCCTTCCTTTTAGATATACGTCAGATGTGCTCACATTTTGGCTAAAAGTAGCCAGCCAGGACACACTTCCTCATTTCAGCACTTAACTAGATTATATGTCAACATTTTTAAACTAAAAAAAAGCGATTGCCTTATCGCAAATAACATCGCAGCTGTTGGGGATGCAGGCATGTGCTGCAGGCAATAACACGCTAGATTTGGGGAAAAAAAAGCAAGCATAGAAGCTCCAAATATTAAACTAAACATGCTTAAGTTAGTATAATCAATTGTTTACTTTAAGTAAATGGTAGCCTAGACAGGGAGATAAAAAACTGTCGCAATACCATGAACAAATCAGTTGAACCTAAATGTCATTTTCTTATACCCAGACTGTAAACCTTTCCCAGCTCAGCTGGTCTGTAAGGTCTCTAGTCAGTGGCCACTAGAGGCCATGGTTAATAAAGACTTGTACTGGGGCTTTCATATTGACTCAGGGTGTGGCCTTACTCCGCCATCAAGTTTTTCATGTTTCAGATTCTGTTAAATAGCACACTTTGGGTTACTGAAGTTGTCGTATCGGCACTCGAGTCTGGTTTTTGTTTGTATGTTGAAGAAAGAAAGACAGGAAGCCTGCGTTTGTGCCTCCTGCTTGGGTAAAACACAATAAAATGTGACAGTCCTCTGATTTGTATTCTTTAACTAATTCAATTTCAGTTCCTTTTATCCATTTAGTTTCTAAACCGACTTAACAAATACTTTGGTGAATATTTATCTTTCTTTCTCATGCTTGTAGAGAAAACGTGAAATATATGAACACTCTTTCTACAGGTACAAAACATGCCCTAGATATGATTCAACACAGTCCATTTAGGACATCTCAATCTCTCTTTACCTATTGACCCACTAACATACTCAAGCACAATGTTAGCAAGTTGTTCTTGTTTTTCAAAGGCCTGTTACATACAGAGAACATAACACATATTAAAATCACTCTGCAATCTGTGCAACAGCGATGAAATTAACATGTTTGCTGCCATCATGTAGGGTAAGGTCAAAGTCAGGGTCTCAGACAGACCCAGTCTGATGATGCACATTGTACAGATTGTTTAATCTTAAAAGAATTGTGAATCTTTTTCCTCAGAAAGTTGAGATTAAACTGCTGGACACAACGGCTCAGTCCCAAACTGCATCACTCACATTAGGCAGCAGCTGTACCCATTCCAGAGAGAGGACTCCTCATTTAAGTCTAGTATAAGTCTAAAATAATTGATGTGTATTAAATCCCTGAAGTCTATATAAATCCATTTAAACAATGTTTATAATGTAAGATGTTTTTATAGCTTTTGAAATGCATTTCTTACTTTTTTACACTTATGTCTTCTTTATAACTGCTGCCAACATGTCTGGGTGTCAGTTTGATGGGTGAATTTAAAAGGCCTTTTCATTTCCATTAATTTGGCAGTTCATGCCAGGCTTCATGTGTTCCAAGAGTTTGAAGGGAGTTATATGTGATAATACTTCTGGGCAGTGATGTGCAAATACTAATTGAATATTGTACACTTTCCTTTTCATAATTCTCAATCCAATCAGTGCATTCCCTATAAACATTTCATTTATACATTTTCAGTAACCATTTATGCCTTACTAGGGTCATTGGTCACTGGGTTTCACCCTGGGTGGGGTGCCAGCTGTACACCCAAACACACACACACACACACACACACACACACACACACACACACA
>JBBKCR010000018.1:1996045-2010370 GCA_037577295.1 Ladigesia roloffi
AATAATAATAATAATAATAATAATAATAATAATAATAATAATAATAATAATAATAATAACAGTAATAATAATAATAAATGCTGTAACAGCATCACATAATGGCTTAAATACAATTAATATACATGAACAAAAATTACGTACTTAATTATATATAGAAATTTTTAACGAAAAGATTGAACCGTTTTTCAAGTTTAGTTTAAGTTAAATTCCAGAACAGTAAACCCGAAAATAATAAGTGTATATCTGCTGGAATGATAGAGTTAGCAGTTAGCCGCTAGGCTAAACACTGCTGCCTCGGTCGCCATAGCAACGCCCTGCAGGAAGTAATAAGTGGCTGAGCCACCGGTTAAAACGTCCGATGTGAAATCAAACACACATCTGTAATTAAACACTGGAAACAGATTATACTGCATATTTTCGAAAACACAATTTCGAACAAAGAGTACAGTAGTTAAATAACTACATGCAACGGGTGAAAAAGACATGTATGAGAAAAGAATGTAAAAAAAAAAGATGTAACATAAACAAGGTGTACTGCTCACTCCGGCTGTTCACTAGAGGTAATGAAGGAGCCAGACTTCATAACCAGGCAAAAGGTGAGAGGTTACTGTGTTATCTCTCTGTATATGTATGGCTGATGGGTCTTTATCAGTGGCGTGACACAAAAAGCTACCAGGAACTGTGAAGTTTGTTCCTGTGTTTCAGGGAGGGCGGCATGAACTTTCCCCAGATTTTCACCAGAGCTGCTGCAAAAGTCCCTGGAGAGAGGAAAACTATCCCTTTACCAGCTTTTAAAACCTTTAAATTAGCTGAAAATGAAAACACAATCATCCTAAACTAATTGAACTGGCTCGCTTTAGCAGAGTATATATACTGTTAAAGAGTCCAACCAACTGATCTGAATTTACTAGCCTGAGAATTGTGCCACAATGGAATCCTTCATCAAATTATCCAACCAGAGCCAAGGGAGAGATCGTATTTTCAGGTGAGTGGGCAAGCTTTTTTACTTTAAGACTACCAATTCAACATACAGACAATGAACAGTGAATTGTACATTATGTGGACAAAAGTATTGGGACACCACACCTTTCCGACAGAGACTTTGACAAAGCATTCATATTCTTTAATATGGATTTCGTCCCCCTTGGCAGCCATAACAGCTTCCACTATTCTTAGAAGCCTTTCTGTGGGAATGTGTGCCCAATCATTCTGTAAAGCATTTATGATGTCAGACATTAAAGTTGGACGAGAATACCTGTTTCGCAATCTCCTTTTCTGTTCATCCCAAAAGTGTTGCGTTTGGTTGAGGTCAGGGCTTTATAGGGGCCAGTCAAGTTCTTCCACTCCAAACACATCTAACCATTTCTTTAGGGAGCTTGCTTTTTAGCACTGGGGCACAGTAAAACCCAAAACTTTGTCCACAAATTTGGAAGCATGGTCAAAATGTCTTGGTTTGCTGAAGAATTAAAAATAGGTTTGTAACTCTGAAAAATGGGTGTCTCAATATTTTTTGTCCATATATTGTATTACCTATTGCACTGTTTCGCTAACTTGTTTTGGTGTTCAGGACAGTCCAGTATGCCTGTGCTTTGGTAAAGTACCTTCTCCGCAATGATCCCAGAAGAAAAGCTCTGCTGGTGAAGCTGAAGGATCTGGAGTCCAACATGAGCTCTGGACGGAAGCGTAAGTATAGTGCGACACCTATCGGGTGGTCTCAAGTTACTGTGGACCTTTCCTTTTGCTCACGAAAATCTAAAACTCTGCCGAAAGTGTAGGAGGAATGAAGAAGCTCTTGGGAATTATGGGAAATGTAGTTTTGCCTCTTAGGCCTCTCAGTATTGTTTTATACACTGGTATAACCTAGTAGTGTTCTTTTACGGGAATTTTATTTCTTAAAGAGAAATGAGGTTCACACAAGCACTGCTTGAAGGCACTCTCATTTATTGGATTGATCATGTTTTTATGGCGCAACCACTTGGGCACTTTTCTTAGCCATGTGATATTATATATGATATTTATTTTGTGATTCTGTTTGCACTATTGCTACTTTTAAACTTTAAAAAACAGTCTTACCTTTATTCCTCTTATTGCACTGAGCAGGTTCATGGCTAATTAATTTCTGCCAGGTTAAATAAAATTACTTCTTATATCTTCAACTTTACAAATCAACTTTAAAATCCAAAACCATGCCATGACAAGCATGTCAACACAACATGTAAGGATGCAACCCAGCCCACAAAGTCACTTTGAACAAAATGAAGCTTGCAAAAATAATACAGCATATGTGCCACTTTAATTAGATAATTAATACCATTCACCTGCCTCTGGTTTTAATGTTCTGGAAGATCTGTGTACATGTAAATACACTGATTTTCTTGACTTCAAAATAATTTGACAGATGCTTTTATCCAAATCAACTAACGATATGAGGAAACTCTCAGGTTTCTGAACACTCACTGAGAACCAAAGGAGTGTACTAAGAGCTAAAATTGTTATATAAGATTGGGGTGTGTTATTTGTGAGTGATAAGCAGATAAAGTGATAGCGCAAGTTCAGATCTTTATTCATTCATTCCAGTTTTGAAAATCATTGGCATACTTGCTTCAAAATCATTTTTTGGTAAATCAAAAATAATTGACTAAATGAGTAATCCAGAAATCATTACAGGAATTCCAGTCTGTTATTTTTTAGGCAACTTTGATCAACATTGGCCAAGAGAAACAGTTTAGTGGCAGTTACTGTGGAAATTCACTTCAGGTGGTAGACATGCCCACTGTTCCATCCTCCAGAGTCAGTGTTAACCTTTTTACAACTTGCATAAACACCCTAAACCATGACATTCTGTTGAGAAATTCATTGCTGTTTGTAATTTGAGCAGTCATTTTCAGGTCAGGCAAATTCCATTCCTAGTCTTTTCCAGAATAATAGGACCTAGTTTTATTTATTAACTTTTATTGATTCCCAGCTATAGTCTACCACAGTGTTTGTCTGAGATTAGGATGCATGAATGCAAAAAATGGCATCAGTCAAAACGAAAGAAGCCAACTTTGTTTTTCTGTTTAGTATTCAGGCTTGGCAATACTGTGAGTTCCATCGATGCGGCCAAGAAAACGTTTCACCTGTCGGACCCCGTGCTGCGCCTCTGCCTCACTGTGGCCAATCTCAACCGTGCCCTTTATTTCATTTGTGACAACGTCCTGTGGGCCCGGCATATCGGCCTCATCCAAGGCATTAATAACGACTGCTGGAACCTGAACGCGAACCGATACTACTTTCTTTCTTTAGTGATGAATCTCACCAGAGATGTTTATGTGATGGCCCAGCTCATGGTGCAGAGGTGTCGAGAACGGCAGTTTCAGGAGAAAGTAAACCAGCACCTCAGCGACAGTCCAGATGTTGCTTGTGTCATTATTCCCCAGCTTGATGCATTTCTGTTTCTGTTTATTGAGAGTCTCAGAAGTCAGCCAGCTGTGGCTCTCGACACACTCAAGAATGTGTGTGATCTTTTCATTCCGCTTGAAAAGCTGGGAATTTATCAGACCAATGCAGGGGTGGTGGGGCTGTGTGGACTCGTCTCTTCTCTCATAGGGTTGCTGACGGTTCTGAAGCCCGATCTGAAAATAAAACCATAAGGTGAGAAGAGTGGGGAAAAAATGCTTTAAGCTCCAGTCAGGAAGGTTTTTTTCCTAGAAAAAAAAAAATATACTTTTTATATCTTGTGGCCCACACAAAGTACATGTGTGTGTGTGAGAGAGTGTATGTATAGATATATATATATAAAGGTATAGGACTGGATTCCAGTGCAGTTCTTTGATTTTCCTGTTGAAGGCGCACTTGATCTAACTCAGAAATGACCAGATTTAGCTGCTGTTTCAAAGCTGAGAAATCAGCAAACTGTGCCGGGCTTCAGCTCCCCATCCCACTTGAGGGCAAGTAGCCAGCATGGTGATAAATGAGGAGCAAGACATTTCTTTCATTTAGCAAATATGTGAAGATTACAAAAAAAAACATGACTTTTCCTGACTGGAGCTTTAAGAGCATTTCAGCCATCTGTCTTATACTTAGAGGTACTAAATAACTAACACTAAGAAATGACATGCTGGATTTCTGGAGCGTCATTAGGTACAGTCCTGAACACTCCTAAAATAGTTTGGAGTTCATTTAAAGGCTACACAGGCTGGCCTCAAATCCTAAAGGCCTCAAATCTGGGGGGTTGGAGTTGTATTAGTGACTTGAATTGTGGCCTGTGAGTTTAGCGAACTTCCACAAGAGGAATTGAGGACAGCCAGTCAGCCATGAATCATGAGGGAAGAAAATCGCTCTGTCATTTTTCTGGATATTTGTTTCGCTAGAAGAGTTGGCTTCTGTCTGAAGTTTGCTCTCATTGCCCAGTGGCTCAGTTCTGGGATCCTGAAATCGAGGATAGAATCACAGCTTCTGGCATCGTGTAATGAAACTGGATATTGCGAAAGGGAATGGAATGAGTGCTGCACAATTTGGGCACTGAGGACGCCCAAGTGCCTCGACCATGATTTTGGTGTGTCTGAGTGCTGACCTAAACACTTTTCTCTTAATATCTATATCACTTTTATTATCCAGACTGCCAATTTCAGACTACTTTGAGATAATACTGGTGTTTTGAACTAGACGTTTGTAATACATTTTAATACTGTTTTAGGTACTAAAAAGGTTGCAATTTATAGCTAATGATTTTAAAACATGCAATAGAAACAGTAAATACTTGATTCTAGGTAGCACAGGTTGCTGGAGATGTTCATTTGTTCATTTTTTTCATCTTTTTATTGTAACTTCCGTTACATCCTACCTCTTCCCGGTTCCTGAGTCCTGTTTATCTGGTCTCTTTAGAGACCAAATGTGACTAATATTGTATGTTTTAAGTTAGACATTTTTAATTTAATTTGGGTTGATAGGAACTTCTGCTCTGGTCACTTTATTTCAGTTTCACAGTTTTACTCAACAGATGTCTATGCAAAATAGGAGCCTTAGACTTATGATGCACTGTTGCAAATAAAAATGTCTATTTTTACATTCTGGTAGTTTCCTTTTTTCATAATATTTCCTATGCATTTAATGTAGTGCATGGAAAAAAATAAGAGGTGGTAATCAATTATTAACTCATTTAATAACTGTTGCACAGTTAAGGGGGTTTTTTGTGTTTTTGTACCATAAGATAGAAAGTTGCTGTGAACTGCAGTATAAACTATATAACTGCCTGCACTGGTTAACTGGTTATTCCTCCCTCTCAAAGATGCCCAATGATCCTAACAGCGCCCCCTTGTGGGAAATTGGAATTGTTTTAGGGAAAGTACATGTATTTTGCACTTTTACCAACAAAAATCATCCTTTTTACCTGCTTCTGTTTTTTTATTATGTGTAAAAAAATGAAACATTTTACAAAGACTCTGAGCAAAAGCTATGAAAAATCAATCCAGTTTAAAACTTCTGTGCCTATCGTATGCAGAGGTCTGCCTATTTTATGAAGGCCGCACTGAGAAAAATGCAAGTGACCGAGGACATCTGAGGACATCGGCAAGGTCCCACATTCAGAACGGAGAGAATATGCGTTCTTCTAGGAATGGATTATAAGATCTTAATGCCACACAAGATAGAAAGCCCAGTACACAGATTGTCAAGTTAATGCGGTCCAGTTTATTTAAGGCATCTACATCAATACATGAAGTAGCCCCATGAAGGAAGAAAACATCATAAACTTGTACAATTAAAAAAAAAAAAAAAGAAGGGATCTAGGCTATTTTGGCAATTCTATCAGCTTCCACGCAGATATCAAATTTGGACTGAGAAGCAGAGAGAACTAACACTGCAGGGACATAAATAACAACTTCGCAGTCTGAAGAAGAGAAATGTCAAAGCACGAAAGTGACACAAAAATACTTCAAAAAAAATGCATGTGAGGCAAGTGAATTGAGTTAACAGAACTCGGATCATGAGGACGTCCAGCAACAACCCACCGGTCCGCAAGATTCGGACTTTTATCACTTTGTTTGGTTTCAGGGCAGGTTCATTTAAAAAAAAAAAAACAATTAAAAAGGGCAACAGCAAATCTCAAAGGAGTCACACGTGAGAATAAAACATTTAAGTGTTGAACATGAAATGCAACTTGATATCAAGCTTAAGAAGCGGTCTCTCCAACTGTTCCCTGAAAAAGCTGCTCTTACTGCAGAGTTCAGCTCAGAGAGGAATTCAACACAGGTTACATGCTCAAAATAGGCTAATTCCGAATACTTGAGGAGGGTGTGCTACTTGGGACTGGAAGAAAACTCCACAGGATGGTAGGTCTCTGGGAGCAGGTTTGGAGAATCCCGTTTCGGAAGATATGAAACGCTTGAACGGTTGGTGAAAGTGATGATCGCACCCCTTTGGAAAAGCATCAGAACTGATAACACCATTAAAAATAACGACAAGTAGAAGAAACGGCTTTTTTCCTGTTTTCTTTTTTTTGCATCGTTGAATATCCGGCCTAATAAAGAGTGGATGCGACTCCCTCACAAATATTTTCTTTCTTGCCAAAAAAAAAAAAAAGACAAAAAACTAAATGGAAATTGACTCAATGAAATTGACGGAAAACAAATAATAATATTATTAATAATAATAATAACAATAAGACTTCAGAAACCATAGACAACAAAAACTCCAAATATGAATAACGCCTGAAAATTAATGTGCTTTAAAACATGATTGTGTATGCTGCGAAGGAGTAATAATAATAATAATATTTTAAGGACACAATGTGCTGTAGTGGTTTGAGCACTGGACCCTGGACACAAAATTCATGGAATTACGACCACTGTGGTACCCTTTCGCCGCAGGCTCCCTGACACAGGTCGGGGTCTATTGTTGGACCAAATAAAATGAAGAAATCTCCGATAAGAACTACTCTCGGCTGTTTTGGTCCAGTGCTATTCTCAACCTGAGTCCGAGAATTCGGCCAGGAGTTAGCACTACTCTTCAATACTCCAGTTTATCATACCGTCCCCTCCTGTTCAATCACATTACTTCTGTCTGAAACGATCATGTTAGGTAGTAGTGAGCCCCAGGTGCAGTCTATGAAGAGCAGGACTGCTGAGATTTAAGGCCTTTCACTACAAGGATGGTCAAACATTGGAAAATCAGTTTTCAGTTACAAGAACGATAGTCCAAGAAAGTGCACCCTGCCTTTTACAGAGCTCGGTAGGGTCGCCCCAGGTCTTTCGAATATTTCACGTTTCCCTTTTTCTATCCAGTGATTAAAACCCTTTATTATAGAAGTCATGATCTTACAAGTTTACAAATGTACATTCAGTAAAATAGCAAAATAGAACCTGTGCACTGAGACACAGCAGACAGGGTCAAGATCGTCCTCTCTCACTGTCCAGTCGTCTTGATTGTACCATAGAATCAGCCCGAGACCCTCCGAGACCAGGGGCGAGCCAAGAGTTAACGCATGTTGCTTTGAGTGGGGTAGAGGGGAATTTGGCTTAAGTCATGTCTCACCATTTCTACCCTTAATTTCACACCAATGCAACATTTTCACGCAGACAGACCAAAAAAGAAAAGAAAAAAAAAACCTTTAAAGGGATTTATTCACGAGTCAGAGGTCTCGGCCTGTGTGAAAAGGTCTGAGCTTCAATCCCCCAGACTTCACCACCGTTTGTGCAGAAGAGGAAGTGAAAATACTTCTTCAGGTTCTTCCAGAAGGAACCGGATTTACTCCTGCGTCGTCTCCACCGAGGAGTCTTTTGGTCTGTATGGCCAGCCGAGTAGGGAAGAGAAAAGAGAGGGAGGATTGAGAGCCAGCACTAGGAGGGGGTTTGAGTGTGGTCATAGTCTAGAATCAGGCCTTTGATGTGAGACAGTTTCTGGTGGAGATACTCGCAGCGTTTCTTCTCTTCCCGGTAGCCTGGGAACTTCTGCAGCGAGAGAGGGGGAAAGAAAGAGGGGTCTCAACACTTCTCAGAAGGAAGAGGCACTTGAACTCGTAATTAATCATGAAGAGATAAGTCACAAATATTCTTGTCCTTCATTTCAAAACTTAACGGTGAATTAATATTTGAAATCTTTTGAAGTCAAGGTCTAGCCTCAGTCTGCTTATAAAACACTGCCTAGAAATATGGTTTTGAAAATATCTTGTCTTACCTTCTTGTATTTCCTATATTTCTCCAGTATTTGACCCTCCATTACCTGAAATGTTGACAAAAACAGAAGAGTTTTTAAGATTATTAACCCTAATATGTCATACTGACCACAATATGCAGCTTTATTCATGCTCTATTCCAATTCAGATTCAGGTATTACAAACAACATTGACTTGAAACTTTAAAGTCAAAAGGAATATGTGTTCAACGCTGACCTTGTACTCTTGTGTACCGGGCGACAGTGTCTTTATCTTAGAGCCCAGCTGGACAAATATATCTGTGACTTTCCCGATCCGCTCATGGAGATCTCTGTATTCGTCGTATTCCGCGCAAAAATCTTCCTTATACTGTCGCCGCTGCTCCGGGTCAGTAATGGTGCTGTATTTTCTACAGAGACAAAAGATACACATGAGACACAAATATGAACTGAGATGGCCCTTGCAACACAAATGGCTTGAATAAAAGAAGTCACCAACAGGTGGCACTGTGGCCCAAAGTGAGCAAGGGCCATCTTCCAACAGCAAAATTCTTTTCATACTGTGAGGAATTTTTTTTTTCTGGAAAGTTTTTTTTGTTTGTTTATGAGTTTTGCAAGATCAGGTTTAATGGTGTGTTATAAATAGAAAATTACAGCTTTGGAGGTTTGTGCCATTCTCTCTCTCTTCTACAGCTGAATTTCATGGGCACTGAGTCTGTTTCTGAGTAGCCAGCGCCTCAAGAAACTAGGGAGCTGTACCAGGCGAGTTTGAAACTAATTCAGCCACTCATTGTCACCTAAGAGCGAGTACTCGGCTAGCACCTGCACAAACCAAGTCACTCGAGCACACAGATGTTCCTCGAGAACCAAGGAGGCTCCACTTAACTGTTCGCTTTGCCACGCTACACAATTAGGCTTTGATTCATTCAAGCACGTTCAGGCACGTGAACACAAGGAGGCAATCTCTGGCTCCGAGAAAAAGCATGCAATGTTTTTTTCAGAACTTACAATAAATAGTCTGGCAGCTCCTCCGGTGAGGCACGGGTCACAGGTGTGTTGGGGTCCCTGTGGTCTACACAAACAAAAGAGGAAAAATGGTAAACGCAATCGAGCAGTGCAAACGTGATCAAACACACATGCTGCCACGTGAGAGTCATTTATCAGCGTTCCTGATAAGAGACATGCGGCTGGCGGACTCCCCTGTACTTTGGCAGGTGGAGGGCAGTCCTGCTGGTTCTCTGGGTTGTGGGTCAGCCAGCTGTTATTGAGTCAATCATCAACCCAGTAGGCACAAACAGTTCCAATGGCAATGCTTGTTACATACACCCTAATAAGAGATATGCCTTGACTTGTCCTTCCCTTGTGTTTGGACATGTCTTTCAACAGGATACTCCAATTCTAATGTGACCATTTACATCTTCCTATTATGACTTGCAAATATGAGTAAAGTTACAATAGTAATACACTGACATGCCAACATGGCAGGGTTGGAAATCTGTCTTTGTTCAACACTAACATAAGTTCAAAGCTTTCTTCAGTCAAATGAAACAATCTGTAAATTTTCTATAACAGTGAGTACTCTTTTTTAATTCACTGAGTTTAATGTACTGAGATGTAAAGTATAATATGTTTCGTAATTTTGTAAAAACCATGTTTACCCCCAAGTATAATACATTTAGCAACTAAATAATTACTAAGCATTAAAATATGAAAAAGAAAAAGAGTTCTCCTTGAAAATCCATTCAAGGTGTCTGACCAAACATTGTGTGTGATGTTTCCAGAGAACACAAGCTACTTTTCTATCATTTCTAATAATTAATAAAAGCTGGGAAGGCCCAGTTAGTATTGTGCCTATCACACCTGGCCCACACCAGCACTTTTGTGCTCCTAGCCACAGTTTTGAAAGACATCTTCCATGAAAGAAAGTGCTATACAGTAATGTTGCACATCACAAGAGAGACAGTAAACCCACCCTCAAGATTTTCCTGGTTATTCTTTAGGTCCGGGCTCGTCTCCACCCAATTCGGTTTTAAGCGCTCTCGCTCCTTCTCTTTGTGCTTCTTGGACTTTTTCTTCTTGTGCTGGCTGTTGGCGAGCTGCTGGTCAGTGCAGATGGGGGGTTCAGTCCGTGGGGGTTTAGGGCTGGATGACGCTGGTGACTCGGGTTCCGGCCGTTCCAGTTTATGGAGGCCGTTAGCCTCGCTAAGCTTATGCCGCTGGTAGAGGCCGTTGTGGCTCTGCTGAACACTGCTGTTGGTCCTGTCAGGCTCTGTTTTGTTCAGTAAACTGGAGCTTCCAGGGCCAGATGAACTATTTCCCATGGAGGAGCCAAGATGTCCATTGGAAGGAGTTTGCACAGGCAAGTTATGGTCTAGCAATTTTTGTTTCTTCGGAGTCTGACTTTCCAGGTGGTTGGAAGGCACTGGGCGTTTCTGAGAGCAGGAGCAGAGGAGAAAGAGGCAATCTTACAAAACAGCATGTGCAAACAGATACCAACAATATTTGAACTACAGTGAACTCCTGAACAACAGTAGCTAATGAAGTGCCTGGCACCTCCATCGAGAAAAAGCAGATGGCGCCACACAAGCCTTTTCAACAAGGAAAAAAGAAAAACCTCATTTGTCTCGTCACTGATTTGAAGTCCAACAACTTAAGTATTTAGAAACATGTATGGTCTAGTAAATTGAAAATGACAGAAACAGGACCCACACCTGCTACAGCATAACAGTAATACCACGGACATTCTGATTTTAAAGAAGGAGAGAGAAAAAGATTATTCACACGGATGCATACTCACCACAGATAGATTCTTGACAGGGCTGTGCTGGGACGGAGAATCCCCTGGGGTTTTGTGGAATGAATGGCTTGACTGGAAAGACTTCAATTGGCTACTGCTGCTGAGAGGTTGAAGCTTTCTGCAGAATTAGAGAGATAACGTGTAAGTTATTCTACACAAAACAGCCCAGGCCTCCCTGTGCATTAGGAGCCACTGATCCATGAATGTGCGAACTTAATAAGGAAGCTATAGTTAGCAGAGTTCCAGAAAGCTATAAACAGGGCCGGGCTGTTCTTTCAGGGAAATGAAAAACCTAAACAGGAAGAGACTCCAGCTTTACAACTATGAAGAAGACTGGTGTAGGAGTTATAAGCCTCGGTGCTTAGGCTGTGCCATTCTCACACGTTTGACACACACTTTCACACTCGCACATGCCCACGCCCGAGTCAGAATGTCGGGGCTTGTTAGCTGGGTCCTTCCTTCTACACTTGGTCCAGCTGCTGCTCTTGTGTTTCCGGATAAGTGATAAGATCTGCAGTGGGGCAGGCACAGGCTTCACTGGTGTCCAGCAGGGAGAACAATAGTGCCAGACGCATTCCCTCTCCCCGAACGCTCTTCACTGGCAATCTGCTTCCTACAGCTCCTTCCTCAGATACAGCAGCCTATTATCTAACCCAGGGATCGCTCCTCCCCTCCGACCTGCGCTGGGACCTCCTTGTCGTGACCTGAGAAACCCACTGACTCAACTGCGCTGAAAACACTGGTTAACACACAAAATAACAATAAGAAAACGGCTGATTTCGATAGCAAATGCTCAGGATGACCAGTAGATTCTGGAAGAAAGTGCCCTCCAATCCAACTACATTGTGTAAGCTGAGCTCCCAGGGTTTTAAAAAATCCCTTGGACGTTGCGAGAGCAAGGCTAGGACGCCACTGCCTCCCTCTTGGCCCCAGTCCTAAAAAAAATGGTAGACAGAGGGGAAATCGGACGAGAGAGTCGAGCAGGAGATGTGTGGCAAGCTCCCTGAACGGCGCCACTGCCTAAACCTCTCTCTTTTTTTGTAAGCTTGGGGAGTTTGAAGCAGGGTGATGCCGTTTCCTCTATTGTTTCTTGGCAGAAAACTGCAGACGTCCTCAGCCTAATTCCACTCGACAACGCCATGTGGTGACCTGTGCAGCCTATTGCTCTGAAAGACCTATTAACCAGATCATCTGCACCGGGGTAGGAATTTAACAGGGCCCCTCGATGTGTCAGCGCAGTGGACTTCAGGGACTAGACTACAAGAGCCAGTGGTGCTAACCGTAAGGCTTTCATAAGCCATCAGCAGCTCCCAATACTCTACTGAAGCAATTATCCCATTATAGAAGCTTAAAGGGTATGGAAACCTAAACCCAGGTACGCCTCGAGGGCTTATGGATGTTTCCATATAAAAACATCTGTTATGTTTATTTAGAGCAGAATAATAGGACGCAGCGCTAATGCAAACTCAAAGTAAGCATTGAGCGCCGGGATTAGGAAAATAACCAGTAAAGGACCGATAACACAGAGGCTAAAAGGTTGCTCACCTGGCTAGAAGCCTGTGGATAAGCTGCTTCTCCTCCTCCACGTAGCCCGGCCAGTCCCTTTGAACCTGCTTGTAGAAGTCATCTCTCAGAGTGAAGCTGTGGTCCTTGGGGTTTGCTTTTGCCACCTGTAAAGAAGTAAAAGAGCTGTGATTATTTTCCAGTGGCTGTTGGAATCAGTTCAGAATCACACTAGGCCTGCTGAGAAGTTCAGGACTGTGTCTGGCTCGATTAGGAGAAGAAAACAGTCGTGCCAAACAGGTCAAACTCTTCTCTGCACATAGTCATTAAAAAAAGACTTTTTGAAATCTTAATCCCCAGTCCAAACATGGCATACAGCTATGTATTCAAGTCCTTTTTAATTCAGCACGATTACATTCATCATCAAACACAGAGTCATAGACACATTACGCCAGCGTATGCACTGCATATTTAATGCGCCTTAGAATTACAGGCTACAAAACCAAGTGACCAAAAAACAATAATTCGCTTCTCTCACACTGCATGCACATGCAGAGGAGCCGCCTACACCCTCCCCCACCCAAACACCATTCTCGGCTCCAAATAGAATTAAAGCAGTGGTCTAATTGCTGCCGCCAGCACCGCAATCTCCCTGTGATGGCTGCACTGGGGCTCCCAAATTTAAACGCTACAGGAAACGTGCAGCAAATAAACCTCGCCTAGAAAATAAGCAGAGCTCCATTACTTTCAGACTGTAACGATGCTCATTACTGCAGAACGGCACCCATGTCTCATGTAGTCCCGAGTTTTAGTCCTGATTTAGGATAAAACCTCAGTGGTATGGCGGGCTGTATATTAGAATTTGGTTATTGTAAACAGTTCCCTCACAAAGCGCCCTTTTAAGTGTACCTTCAGAGTCTCGAACAACCTGTTGCATAAGAGGACAGTTTTATAGACAGAGGCCGTAAATCATTTACTCATAAATCGGTCCTCAGGTTTTTTGGTGCATCATCATAGAGCACAAAATCCAACAAGCCACCAAAAGCACCAGCATGGTTTAATTATTTATTAAATACACTTTTGCTATTCTACTACTATGTGTTTATTACTTTTTTTTTTTTTTACTATTTTTTTTTTCCATTTTTTTATAGCTTGGTTAATAGACACTAAGTGTTGGGTTGAAAGGAGATTCTAAATTCTAAAAACAATTTTGAATACATTTGTAAGTGACTGGACCAAAATGATTTATTTTTGCTGCATCAAAATCTAAACTTGTAAAAAATTAGTTCAGAGAGATCAGCTGTGCTGTGTTTGCACGCAGTGGCTGAAACAGAGGAAGCACAGCCCAGCTCCGACCCGTCCAGAGTCGGAACAGCCATGTGACAGGAGTGAAACATATTGGGTTGGAATTGAAATGGCTTGCCTTGGTGACAAAATAGTGTAAAACAAATTGGGTATTAATTGAACACTCCTCTTGGTGCGTAAAACCATTTTAAAACCATTTTAAAGGAAATGACAAAACATCAAAATGAGAGAAATGATGCCGTGTTTGAATAATTCAAAGAAAACAAATCTCTTGTTCACCGTCAAACAAAATGGCTGTAATTACCTTGGACAAACTTCTGGGGCTGTTTTACCGACTGGTCTCATTGCCAGAGGAGAGTGTCGATTACAGCAGTGGTTTTATACTTTTCCTCATTATATAAGATGTGATTGAGATAATCACTAATCAGTCCCTCACAAAGCAGCATGAGGTTCTTGTGTAGGAATTTAACAGACACTGCCATGGTCTTCTATTTCTATATTTCTATATCTTCATAATATTTTTTATTATGCCCTTATTTGTACAGGTTGTTTATTTTTACTAGTTACACTTATTTTCTCTGTATTCCTTT
>JBBKCR010000018.1:2034167-2046125 GCA_037577295.1 Ladigesia roloffi
TTTGATAGGATTTTAATGGTGAGACACCACTCACTTTGCTTAAAGCCTTGGTATTTAAACTACTGAGCACCACCCTTGTCTTTGTTGCTCATCTGTATTTACATGTCACATACAGCTCTGGAAAATAGATAAGACCATTGCAAAAATGTTCAGTCTCAGGTTTTATCTTTACCGGTGCAAGAATTGACCTCAGCAGTTTTGCCTTCGTTTTTAATACCGGCTGACAGTATTTCTCCTAATAGCAAGTAAAATATTGTTCTTTAAAGAATCATTTTAAAGGAAATGACAAAACATGAAAATAAGTGAAACAATGCAGTCTTTACATAACCTGAACAATTCAAAGAAAACAAATCTCTTGTTAACTCTTAAACAAAATGGCATTAACAAACTTCTAGTAGTGTTTTACCATCCAACCAGGCACATTGTAAGAGGAGTGTGTTGATTTCAGCAGTGTTTTATACTTTTCCTTACTAAGCAAGGTTTTATTCAGGTGATCACTCATCTGTTCCTCATAATAAAGTAGGAATTTAACAAACACTGGCATGGAATGACTATCCTACTTGTAGAGATGCTGATTTAAAAATCTCTTATTTTTTTCAGTGTTGTATATGTTGGATCCACAGCTTTTAATGAAACTCATAGATACTTAATTGTCTAAGATCGCTAAAGCACAAGCAACATGTGACTTAAAATAGGAGAACAAAGGGGCCCCTATAAGGAGTTCAGTATATCGTAGTAGACTCATGTGATTACCGAGTAAAATCATGCCTTAGAAGAGAGAACACTGATGGATTTAGAGTCCTTACCAACCCCCCAGACCAGTTACCCCCAACTCCTTCAACATCACAACCCCATTTGCTCCATATTCTCCTAAAGACCTCCTCCCTACCCCCATGGCGCTCCCGGTTAAGTGAAGCATTCGTAAGTTAACACTGCTTCCCCCCCTCAAACTTCTACCCCGCACACTTAGCATTCTAATTCTAATCAATGTCACTCAGGTCACTCCACTCCGGGAGTCACTCACCCACCCTTTTTTTCAGTCCTAGCTTCCTTTGCCATCTTCATAACCATATGTCATTTAGCCCACTTGTTCCCAGCTTGCCTCCAGGGGGGAAAAAATCAGCTTCTGGATAACACGCAAGCTTTTTCAAATGTGAACAGAATACGGGATTTAGGGACCATAAATCATGATGGCTCTTGCTTTCCTGGATAGATATAAAAAAAGGGGGCCTTTCTGACACTGTGGGAAAAGGGCACCTTATAGTTGTTGCGTATTTTAGCCTGTCACCGGTCTTTGTTATTCACTTTTGTGGAGGAGACCATGAAAAGCAGAAACAAAACAAAACAAAACAAACAAAAAAAAATATATAAAATTCAATTTGGGCAAGTGCAAAAGTGGAGGTTTTAAGGAAACAGGACTGAGGCTTCAATGTGAGATAGCAGAGCAACATTCCTGCATTCATGTTAACATAGCACTTTACACTTAGATAAATGGGGGTTTGAGCAAACTTTAGAGCATGATGTCATGGATCAAGTGGCGACTAAAGATAACTCCAAAAGCATCACGTCCCTCACTTGATGGTATGTCTAGTTCTATGGGTGTAAAGCTAAGCTTTAGCTAGAACTGCAGTTAACCTTTTATTGACACTAGCTATTATGCTAACATGCTAAATCCACAAAACTTAGAGAATATGGTAGACACCATGAGACCTGATTTTTTTGACTGGGCCCTACATTTCTCAAAGGATCCTAATTCTAGGCATGCCTGTGTACATTTACTTTCTCTTTAGGCCTGCACTGTTTTGTCTAAGCCTGTTTATAATCTGATTGTAATTATTTTATTGGAGTTCTTGCATTGGGGTATGGGAGACCTCTTGGTCACTGACTGGTTGTGCTTCGCGTCCATTCTGGACACTTCTTTAACTGTGTGTGCACATAAATCAACCGAATATGCTCATTTAAGAGGGCCAGTACAGCAAGCGTATACTTATTACTAAGCAGAGGAATTAAGCAGCAAAGCCTGTTGTGGTTGTTACTATGAGGATACGTTTTTTGTGGGTTTCAGATTTGTGAGGTTTACATTTCCTTCAACAGCAAAAAACATGAACTTCACAACCAAATCATTGGACGTCACAGTTATACAGAAGAGTAGAGTTTAGATTCTCCGCCCGAACCCGACACAGCCGCTGTCCTCGGGCCGGGCCGGGTCGGGCCGTGATCAAGCATTTGATTTATTTAATCATCACACGTATTTTAAAATTTTTCGGGTTTAAATAGGGTTCGGGACGATAATTACAGTTAAGGTGTCAGGCCGGTCTGGGCTCGGGCACAAGGTGCACGGGCTCGGGTTGGGTCGGGTTGGGTCAGGTCTAATTTTTTGGGCCCGATCTAAACTCTAAACAAAAGAGTATTAAAATAATCCCACGCATAATTATTTTTAAAAAGGTGTACAAAAAGGTCTGTACCCTTTATGCTAACATTCCTAACAGTAGATATATTGGTCAACCACATACACATATTTTGGAGAAATATTGTGCGTATGCCCAGAGCAGATTGGTCTGCTTGTATTGCCAGTATTTTTCAATATTAAGACATTTCAAAACCATTCGATAATGATGTAGTCATTGCTGCTGAATGAAATCACTGTAAATCTGCCACAACCAGCAGGAGACCTGAGAAGGAGGTCTGCCACCCAGGCCTGAACAAAGCAAGACAAGCTCTCTCTACCACACACACACACACACACATGTACACACACCCTTGTCACAGCAGCCAAATGGAATCAGAATGGCAGCCCTCAGCACCTCGTAAGACCGACCAGCAGCGCGGTCAGGGAGCCGAGTTCCACACAAAGCCTCCCTCTGTGGTCCGGATCCGGGCACATCTGCCACCGCTCGGCCCTAAATGTTTGGAGATGTCAAATACTTTCGGCCTGTTGTAAGGTGTGAACTGGACTGGAACGGAACAGCTCTGGCAGGGGGACTTTGGCAGTTACACAGAAGACAAAGGGCACGTTTGGCGGCCACTGGAGAAAGCTCGCCTTCCCTGGATCTCACGGCACGCTGAAAATCGCTTATGCATGCTGCAGAAAGTCCAGCGGGTTGATCTTAGCGCAATTACATACGACAGACAACACCTTCACTCTGATTATTGGAAGAATAAACTTTTGAAACGTTTTTCCCCCCTCCTCTGAACGCACACATCTGTTTGAAAGAAGAGGAGAAAAAAAGGAGCAGAAGCTGTCGTGTTTTTTCAGGTGCTGTTTTTCCTTCCCTAAATGCAGGGCCCCAACTGTCTAACCATCTTGTGCAGCATCAAGACATCACTTTGGCACGGACATTCGCTCTCGGTGCCCAAGTCCCTGCGAACGAAATTACATGAGCGGAGGGCAGCTCTTTTATCTGGTGCCGTGCAATTATGGGGCCGTTAGTAATTCTTCTGCCCTGACTGGACATCGAAATGAGCGCTCTCTATACTTTGCCTCTCTCTGGCACGGGTAGAATTAGTTCCAGTGGTTTTGTTTTATGTGTGCAAGGACACCAGTGCACTATTGTTCTCCTCCGGCACTTCGTCATGGCTTCCTAAGAAGCTGGATCTCATCTTTTGTTGCAGGAGTTGCATCCAATGGCATGGAGAGACGCCTTCGATTATTCATGACCCACAGGGACGTGTGCCCTGCTGGGGGTTCAGAGAGGGGCATCCCGACTCCGAGCCAACAGACAGCAGTGGACGAACACCCTTCACATCATAAAAAGACAGAAAACTACTCAACCAAGAAAAGGGAGGACAGGGAGGTGGCAGGGGATGCTAGACTGAAAGAGAGAGAGAGAGACAGACAGACAAGACAGAGAGAGACAGAGAGAGATGGGGGAAGGGCTATTGGGACTGTTTTGCCTCTTACACATTATGCTCCCACCAGTGTGTATTCAAGAAATACTTCATGCAAAATGCTAATATGTTCAATAAAATAATATGGGGTTTTCTAATCAACATTGGATTACTACAATGGACTAATACTACAATCGGCTACAACTCCTGCTACTGCTATACCTTTCTGTTCTATTCTTCTTTTGAGTCTTGCTATACTTGTAATGAATGCAGAGAGACAGTAATCAACAGTAAGCAAAACTGCATGTAATATAAATCAAATAAAGCAAGAATGAAAAAACGAAGCATAATGGTGCTAACAAGTGGCATGTAAGGCAGGGGGAGCTTGAGGGGGTTGTTGTAACACACAGAGGCAGACAAAGTGTGCTAATACTGGCACACAACACATAGAAATAAAATCATGTCATATTTTTACTAGCCGTTCCATTGTTTAGCATATGATCAATGAGGCTGCCACGAGTCAGGGCCGGTAAAGGCGACGGTGCGCAGGCTTGTCTCTCCTGGCATTAAATCATTCTGAGGCAGCCGCTGCGTGCTCAGAGGGGCTCCAACGTCGGTTACATTTAAATGGGTGGCTGTCTGTTGAGCATAGGGGGTTGGTTGGAGGCAGGGGTTGGTGATGTGTTGGGGGATGGAATAACGGGGTGGGGGGGGTGGTTGCCTGCCTCATCTTCTTAGCTACTGCCTGGGATGCCAAGCAAAATCTGCCTCTGCCTCCTTGCCGGCACCTGAGGGCTAATCTGTCAAGCTCAGTAAGCTCTGGGTGACCCAACTCGATAACCAACCTTTTGTGTGTGTGTGTGTGTGTGTGTGTGTGTGTGTGTTCCTGTCTCTATCGTGGGGGTGGAGAGTGCCCTGCGTGCTGCTTTCACATGCAGCCCATTCGCAGCGCAGCCAGAAGCCAGGCTCCACTCTCCTATTAGTTACTATAGAGACAGTCATGAGGAAATTAAACAGAAGCAGGTCTGAGCATAAGGGTGAGCACCACGCCGCCTCCTGCGTTTACTACCACACCTCCCCACTCTCTGTTTTCATTAACGATCCTCAATGCGGTTTCTAAAAAGGTTAGATCTGCTCCAAAATCTTGTAAAGAATGTTTCATCAAAGTTGCAAACATGCAAGAAAACCTGTGGGTAATTGATTGCGAGTCGTTTGTTCAAGAGCATCACTTATGTCTGTGTCTGTGCAATGAATAGCACTTGCTATTCAGCGAGGTTGGTGTTTATGATGTTGCCAGTAAAGATCTTGTGCTAAAACATGCATGTGCAGCTGTCTGTCGATCAAATCAACATTTAGCAAGTTCAAAAGAATGCTCTTTGAAAGAACATGAAGGGCGATGATAGGGCCTTAAGATCCCAGGCAGTATGAACAAAAACACAGAAACAAGATTTAATCTGACCTCCACCGAGGCATGCGCTAACAGGCTATGACCAGTTACGAAAAAAAAAACTAAGACCAGACAATAAGGCCAGTCCAGAAAATGACTCTGGAAAAAAAGGGGGGCACCAAAATAACACCAGCTTCTCAAAACACATTTAGGCTCAAACCATCTCAAACAGTTTACAACCCATCTGGACACAGAGGATCAGTCCAAAGCCAATTTGAGACCTGTGACACATAATCGGAAAAGCGTCTACCTCAGCGAGGCTGCATTTCGAGACAGGGTTTATTTACAAAAATGCAGACCATTTCCAGGCCGGCTCAGAATGTGAGAAAGCTGATAAAAAAAAACTGAGGTTAAAAAAAGCCTACAGTAATGACAAGTATAAAAAAAATTGAGCACAGGAATAACTCTTAAAACAAGGAATATTTTTCAGCAGACACATGGGCTCCACCTGACCGCTAATCCTCAAACTGTTGATTCGTCCACAGGAGATTGAAAAAGCTCAGCAGCTGAAAGGCAGTTCTGAAGAACAATGTGTCCTGCAGGGCCCAAACCATGACGCCCTGGAGGTGGCGAGGAATCAATGCCTTTATTCATGCCTTCAACAGTATCTGCAATAGGCCAGGCTGATAGGTCAGACAAGGTTTTGCTTGCAAAATGCCAGCAAGATGCAGAGATAAACCATTAATCTAGTGGAAATAATGACAGGATGTTGGGGGACATAAAAATGGTTTGAATATCAAGCGTATTACGCTTGAATTATGAACAGGGTCTATAAAAAAAGGGAAGTGCCATGACGTGTGCACACATGATAGATCAGAAGTCATGCCAAGAGTTCAGGATCTGTCTTCTTTCCACTATCGAGAGGTGTACTTTAACTCTTCACAGCCACAGTGCCTAAAAAAACAGCAAACATGCCATTCTTAAGGCACATTCACACAATTTTAGCAGCTAAACTGCATTCTTTTCAATTACTACCCCGATTGTTTATTTTTCGAATAATTTGTGACTTGACATCTACCAAAATTCTGCCTCAAAACTCACATCCAGCCAATGACCCCAAAGTCTCAAGAGCCTAATATCAACTCACAGAGCAGAAAAGATTTAAAACGAGAAATTATTCTTCTAAATTCATCAGTTCATTACATTTTGCAGCTTTTATATTGTATACCATGCTTAACTACTCAGGATACTTACCCCCCACCCAAAAAACACAAATTCATTTGTCACAGTTCAATGCTGCCGAGGCAAATATTTCAAAATTAAAAATAAACCTCCTTTTATTATACTGGTTTACTATATAATGGTTTCAAACCTTCCCTTCTTTTCTGACATCAGGCAATCAAATACTCTCTTAAATAACTATTGCTTCAAATTGTATTTTTAATTGAACCACTGGCAATCTAAAAACAGGTATTCCCTCTTAAACTGCTCTTCAATATAACAGGTACAAATGCAGGACCTCGTGTGAATGTGTGGAAGATTTGTTACAGGATTGGATCCGATTAATTCCTCGTTTCCCCTTCGGATTCCCAGTTCAGCATTTTCTGCTGATATTGGCCCAATCATGATACCTGAAATTGGATCAATGCTGTCTCTGTAAAAAAAAAAAAAAAGCTTGCTCTGGTCTCAGCTTAACCAAAAGCAGGCCCCTCGAAGTACCCCCTCGCCTTCTGGCCGTCAAATTCAACAGTCAGTTAACATTTAAATGTCGGCCTCAGAAGCAAGCACTGAGAGGATGGAGATCTGTCCTGCTCTTAGAAGGAGCCCAGTAAAGACAACACAGGAGGACCAAGCAGCAAAACAGTGTGCCAGTCAAAACACGGTGCCCCAGACGAGAGAGGCACTGTGGGGGCCCCAGTGGTGGGCACGTCACATCTGGATGAATAGTGCGAAGTGTGCCCATTCACTCACACGTGGGCTCCCCCTCACCCTCCTCTGTTGCTCTGCTTCTGGGGACCCTCGCTCTCTGCTACACATTCCTCCTATTGTCATTCTAATTAGCTTTCAGTGGGAAAAGAAAGACAAGAACACACACACACAATTTAGACAGATGCACTTAAATATACATCTTTCATCACAAGTGTGCACTCTCCCTTGCATACTCAGTCGCAAGACAGTAGGTCACGCATATTTGGTTGTAGATAAATACATATGCTCACACATGCACATGTGCACACACACACACACACTTCAGTGTGGCTGGGTTTGGGCTGCTGCATGTGAGAAGGAAGCCCTTGTGACTCCCAGGGAGGGATGGGGAGGCTGGGTGAGCTAAGACAATGACAGCAAGAGAGACAGAAGGGTTGGGGGATTGAACCTTCATTCACACACACACACTCACACACACCATGAGAACAGTTAGACGAGGAATGCTCTGTACCCCACCTCCCACTGGCGGCTAGTGACAAACACACACACACATGCCAAAGTGGAACAAAAAACATCATCTGACTATATCCACTCCCCACACATCAGGAACCTTTTCTTTTTCTGGTGTGTTATAGTGTTATATTCAAGTGACATCATTGAAGTATCATATTTGCATTTAAGTGCTGTTGTTACACTTTGCCAGCAGCCATGGCTTTGCGAATATTTCAAAATGTGTGAAGATTTTAATCTGGGGTGCTTTCGAAATGTGTACATGTCTATGCATGCACTAAAACAACCGACAGGTTTTAAATGGGCGCATTCATTTAGCCTGCAAAGCGCAAACTTGACACTGGTAACTATAGCCTTGACACTGCTAACTATCAAGTTGATCAATTTGGATGATTTAAGGATCTAATGCACAAAAGAAAAGCACATGTGCCTCTTAATCTGTTTTCAATGTTTGATCCATGTCGTATATCAGCCCTGATGTCTGGCTGCAGAACATTGTAAAGCAGGTCCAGGCAGCTGCAGCGGCGCTAAACAGATGAAGCTGTGCCGCAGCCTTCCAAGCACAGAGCGTTTTCTTGCGTCAAACTTGAACATTGGCTTAACTCAGGGCTATCCTTTCAAAGCAGCTCAACGCAAACCAGCCTGATAACTTGAGTGAGCTACAGAAACAGAACACATAAACTGACCAAACACAGCAAGCCTTATAATAAGAAAGCCAAATTATAGGTGTCAAATTTGGATTTTTGTCTACTACACCAAACATAGTGGCTCCAACATGGCTAACTTAATCACATGACCTGGTCCCTGTAAACAAACCCAGTGACACCACCACAGACCAGCAGAAAGTGAAGCAATGGAGCACTTTTCCTTTTCAATAAGATCAATAAGATAACAACTTGTATCTCATCAAGCATGAAGAAGCACACATGACGTAAAAAAAACATAACTATACTCAGGAACATCAGTTTTATTTACCAAGCAGCCAGGCACTCCGTTAACATGTAATGCTAGCAGGTTAAGCTAATATTCAGTTGATTTTTTTCCCAATGTAGGCACTATTTACTAAATAATTCTCTATAAATACGTAGGCTGGACAAGCTTTGGTTGTCCAAAGACTGTGCTCAAACTGTGTGGTATTTGAACAAGCATGGGCAGGGAGCCCTCCACCACTGCTATCTTAATGCTAACACAAAATGGAAAACCTTGTTTTCCTGTTAGCAGAAACACACATTAACACTACAGGTGTTTTTGAAAGATAAAAGCTACCGACAATGCACTGCTATATTATGATCTGTGTCGTAAGTTCATTATGATTTATATATAAGTTCAGCACTGTTTTCCATGCTGTATTTTATGTTGAAGCAGAGAAAAAGCTCTTGGTAAAGGTCAGTGCTGACAGGGTTCTCAACTCCAGTCATAACTGCAAATAGTCCAATTTGACAGTGATACACTGTGAGTATCCTTATGTGGTCAGTTGTCCATTCATATTTTAACAATTGTTTCATTGCAAGTATGGCACATGTATACCGGCATTTAGCAGAAGAATCCAAACGTTCAGCTTAAAAATGTCCACTGGTAAATTTGGCTGTAAAGAAGAAAGGAATCAAAACTCATCTGTACATTAAAATTAAACTTTTACATTTTAAACCTTAAAATCAACTGACAGTCCTTCAGTGAAATGGTTGCTAATGCATATTTTTATCATAAAGTTAACGACCCCTCGACTGTGTGCCCTACTGTAGAAAGAGCACACCACACCAAGCTTTTGATCATCTTCAATTGATTCTGAGCTCAAAAACTGGGAGGCCAACCAGGACTCCTTTCATTTGGAGTGAAACACGTACAGTCGGGGGAAATTAGGTAGAGTTGGCTGAATTTGCAGGGCTAGTGACTAATGATACTGCAACCTGCATTTATCAACTCTACATTTGCCCCACACCACATATTTGAATGAGCAATTTAAAACCAGCGATAATATGTTGCATTTGAAGCAGCCTAGGGCTTTAAAATCAACACAGTGCAATAACAAAGCTGCAGTGTATAGCTTTCCATAGCTTTCTTCCAGGTCAGGATGGCCTTGCAGGGGTATATCATTCATACTGTCTCTAGGTCACATTTACACCATATTCTACACCATGTACAGACAAGCAATTAGTGGACAACTGTAGACTATACAGAGCAGATGGAGTGGAAAGAATTCATTTTCAGATATCAGCAAACTGGACCTGAAAGGAATAAAAAAAAAATGCACTTAAAAAAGCACAAGGGAAACAGAAGACGATATCAGAAGCCTTCTCGATGATTACCCAGAGTAAGGCAGTGCTTCCTGTAAAAGAGACTGCCTTCCTGGGGCCAAAAGAAAACAGGCACCACTATGTGAAATTCCAGTCCAGGAGCTCCCAGACTTAACCTGAACACATTCCCAAAATCTCCCTTATGAGGTTTTCAAAATCATTGGTATTCCCTAAACTGAAGAACTGGGAACTGCACTCATTAAATTGAAAGGAATTTTACAGATCTCTATTCTTATTTTCTAGTATTATGTTTCTCTGCCATTGCATCACCCAATTTTGTGTCTTGATGTAATTAAGGTTTCTGCATGTTACTTAATCTTTTATCTCACTAATTGATGCCAGAAATATGCTGGATCAAACGTAGATCTGCTTCCCTTAGGTATCGTTGGTGTTTGGACCTGGAAAGAGCTGTCTTTTGCAATACGGTGCAGGAATTATCAAGGAGACAGTATAGTAACACCATGACCCAAGGAAGGCCACTTTCCATTGAATGGACTTCCACCACACCCCTCTTGCCATGGCACCTCTTGCAGGCCTGGAGTCACGCCAGGACACTGTTTATAGGAATTCCCTGGCAAGCCAGCCTAACCTGCCGTAAACATGAAGGAACAATCAAACCAATATTTGTATCACTCCCCAAAACAAAGGCCAGGTGGGAGGTAGAGGACAGCACAGGGTGAGCGAGTCAGCCAATATCTGAATCCTGACTGTTTTTAATTGTTTTCAATTAAAATATAGGTTTGTACGGTTGGTTGGGGTGGTTCAGTCTGGTTTATTTTCTCTTAAGTATTTTTAACGTATCTCAATTTTAAGCCATTATTACCCAACTCAGTTCATTTATGAACAAATAAACAAAATGATCCGTCCTAAGATTCAAATCTTTGCCGAGACGTGGACACCACAAGAGCTCTGAAGCTGTACTGTGACATCTGACACCAAGATGCTGCTCGACTGATGCCTGATCAAATGGAGATCCGTTTCCATGAAGGAGTGTACTCGGTCTCAAAAAATGTTTAAGTAGGTGGTATGTGTCGAAGTACCATCTACATAAATGCCAGGAGCCCAGGTTACTCAGCATCACAGTGTCAACACTCATGGTGCATTCTGGAGCCAACCCCCCCAAAGTAAAAAAAAACGTGCACACACGTGACCATTGACATAGCAGAAAATAAAGCCCGTCTTAACAGATCAGGTAACCTTCTTCCTTTGACCCATGCTCCAGCCCTTTTGTAGCTCTACTGCTTTCTGTGGTGGACAGGGTCAGCTGGGACGCTCAGACTAGTCTGCAATTCACTGTGTGCACCTTTTTATCAACATTAACTTAGAAATACGTTCTACAGGAGCCCTTCTGTTGGATCGGACAAGATGGGCTAAACCATGTGCATGTGGACACCCTGTCAACGGTATCATTGGGCCACTTTAGGGAGGTACGAACCACAACAAACCAGAAACACCCCAAAAACACCTACTGTTTCTAGTCATCACAGTTCAGCATCTTGTCAAAGACCCTCAGATCCTTATTCTTGCAAATGCAAAAAACACATAAACAAGTACTGACAAATTTTATTCACATCACTTTAGAGGTTTTACAAGTTGTGGCAAACTAGTCATACATGTCTTATAGTGTCAGGTTTGTCAAAAGGCACTAAATTTAACCCAACTTCAGTTTCAAAGAGCTGTCTGATTAGTATTTGTCTACCCAGCCATGAACTGAAAGGTCACAGCTACAGCCTCTGGATTATTGTCTCTGTGATCTATGTTCAAATTCCAAGGCATCACATGTAAATTAGCAACTGAGGCACGGCATTGCCTCTAGCGCTACTGGCACTAGACCATCCTTTAAAAAGGTTATGGTTACGATTTTTGATGCCACGGATAGCAGCTCAGCTTGTCAGAGATTACTGTAGCTCCGTAAAATGCTGAGGACTCTGCCCAACACAAGTAACAGCTTAATCACCCACCCAATCTCACAAGCCCGCACACACACACACACACACACACACACACACA
>JBBKCR010000018.1:2046225-2060517 GCA_037577295.1 Ladigesia roloffi
AAAATTTTTATATTGTATCTCTCTCTCTCTCTCTCTCTCTCTTTCTCTCTCAATCACTCTCTCTCTCTCTAACGGCTCACATACCTCATTAATGCCCAGCAGTCCATTGTCAGAAGATGGAGGAGGGACCATACACTCCAACTCTGCACAGCCAATTTGAATATGTAACGCTCCGAACACAGATATCATCGCTACATTTAATCTTGCAATTAGAAGCCATTTTAATTGCAAACACTTGGACATGACCGCTTCTCTCATTGGTGTAAATGAATTGGCTGCATATTGCAGTGCAAACCACAAATGCTGCCTGTCTATAAATGGCTTCTTGTCATTATGTTGTGCATAAGAGAACCATGGATATTAGGAAGTTCACTGCACTGCTGCCTTTAGAATAGAAGAGGCCTTAGCATGCACCCCCCCCACTTCTTGTCGAAGGCCTTTCATGTCTGCACAGAGACAACAGGCACAGAGACACAGGGGGGGTTCCCTGGGGTTCCGCATCCCCCCTATTTCCCCACAGCCACCGCCCTGCGCTCCCTAACAAAGCCCTCCCCAGTTGCCAGCCTGACCCAGTAACCTGGCGAGCAGCCCTGGGGGGTGTTGTATACCCTCTCATGGGGCTTTCCCGACTCCCCCAACGTGCGCCTCGGCCACACAGTCCAACGTCTGTGCGCCACAGCCACTCACTTTCCTTCCATGTGCAATCGGCTCTCGGACGGGGATTAGGCAGGCTGCTTTTAGACGGGAGCGATTGTGCATTTAAAGGTACGCGAGGCTAGCAGGCACCAGCAGGGAGGTGCTGTAGCTGAATGTGCTAATCCTTTTAGACACAGGCATCATTCTTTATAGGCATTTCACTGGAATTCTCTCTCACTCCCTGGGTCATGCAGGCTGACCGCAGGGTGCAGGGCTTGGTATAGTGTGCTATAACAGTATGGATATGGAACCACAATCCATATGAACCTAGCAATTTCGAGAGAAAGAGAGAGAGAAGGAGAGAGAACGAGAGAGACTGACAGAGAGCAAGATAGACTATGAGAGAGTCTGCCCTAACTTGTGCAGTAACCCTATTCATTTCTGCACTTACACATGCGTGCAGGGCTAAAATTCTATAAACGTTTTCAATCTAGTTGTGAAGGCCCTAAAGGTGGTAGCAATCTCCCTCTCGCTGTTGGGGGAGGAGGAGGTTGGAAAGCTCATGAAATATTGAGATAGTGAAGAGAGCTGCCGTGAGGCTTTTTTCCCCTTTTTTTCCACCTCTGTGCTACACGGCTCAACAATCAAGACTAATTAAAGCATTCTATTTCTGAGACATTTGGGAGGGGTGAGCAAAAACACATTCATCTTACCCCCTGGTTCCCCTTGAAGCAAATTGCCGGCTGATTTGGTAAGGATCCCTGGGGATGGAGAAGAGAAGTAAAAGACATTGGTTAGCATTTAATATTACGGGCTAAAGTGGCACATGACAAAAGAGTACTTCACTGAGATTTATCAGGCCTCGTTTCAAGGGCAAGTCAGAAAAACAACAACACGAGCACCGCATGTTCTTCACGAAAGCAACATCATCATAACAATGAAGCCACAGACTCAAACTTCCTCTTAAACTCCAAGTCATCCTTTATAATGACAGCTTCGGATCTGTTCACGTGAGCGAGGAGATTTCCACAGTAGGTTGGTATTTATTTACATCGGCCATATAGTGAAAACCCCTGGCTAGCCATTAGCCTGCCTGGGCAGTAATTATAGTTTCGTGTTTCTGGCCTGGCCCCTTCGACAGAGACGCAGGGCTGCGGGGGCTCGGGAATAAAAGCTGCCCGTCACTGGCCTCTCAGTGTCATGGTTCCGCATGTGTGAGCCTAAAGATCAAGGCTGGCTTAGCTAATCTGTACTGGAATGTGTTCCCATTAATAAATATGGACTAAAGAAGAGTGTGTGCATGAGGCCAACAAATGTTATTGTTGGAGCATTTATGTTTGTGTGTGTGTGTTGGTGTGTGTGTGTGTGTCTGTGTGTGTTCTAACATTTGAATCAGTAAAATAACTAAAGTATATAAACAATGGAACATTTACCAGTTTACACAATATACTGTGGTATAGAACTTAATAATAATGATAATATTAATTACTTCTCAATATATTTTAAATATCCTGAAAATTTTGTAAATCACTGGTAGCAAGTAAGGAGTTAATAGTGATATTCATCATTATCACGATAAACAATGCCACATTCTCTCAAGTTTAACTGCGAGTACAATTACTCTCCTTAACTCTAATGGCTTGAGAAACTTGTTTTTGGTTGTTGTATAAGGGCCGAGGAGAAATCAGTGTCATGCTCATCCTCAGCATATATTATTGAAGGGAAAGAGGGCGATTCTGTCTGCTCTCAGCGTATTTCAAAGCCATAATGCAGGGTCAGATATAAGCCTCATTATCTTCAAGGTACAGCTGGAGCCGTGGTCAACAAGCATGTTTATCTGTTATGGATGCTAACGGGAGAGGCTGTCTTGCTCCATTTAGTGTCATTTGTCCAGTGATGCCCGAGTCACTAGCCAAGCAGATCGCCTCTGTTCAGAGAAGGATTTAACAAAGAAGGATTTCTCACTTAGCTAGATCACCTAAGCCCAAAGTTAAGGAGTGTCCAAAAGTAGTGTCACTTAACTAGTTTATTACTGGACAGGTTTGAGTTTAAATTATCTCGTTACGAGTGAGAGAGACAGACAGAGACAGACAGACAGACAGACAGACAGAGAGAGACAGACAGACAGAGAGAGAGACAGACAGACAGGGAGTGACAGACAGAGACAGAGAGAGACAGGGAGAGAGACAAAAAAAGGAGAGACAGAGTGAAAGAGAGAGAGAGAGAGAGAGAGAGAGATTGGGAGCAAAAGGGACAGAAAGAGACAGAGACAGACAGAAAGAGAGAACCCCAGAGAAATCCTGCTTTATTTAATACCTCCATTAAGATTTAAAGATTTTTGTTCCTGGTTCTTTGCTGTGAATGTGAGAGTCCAAGGGGTGGGGGGCAAATTCTGACCTCACTTGACCACATTTAAGAGGACACTAACCACCAGACGCTACCTTACACTGTGCAGAATGGGGAGACTGGGATAGAAGTTACTTGGGACGACAATAGAGTTTGACACCTAATGACTTCTACGGGTCTGGTCCCCAGCGACGGCTCCTGTCGTCTCAGAGCAGGGACATTTGACACCGCCTCTGAAATCTGGAGCCCTTCCAGCGGTTAAAGGGCAGTGTAGGCAAAACAGAAAAGTCATCAGAGACTGAAAAACGCAGTTTACAGCCAAGATCTGGCTTCAGAAATACTGGACAGCACTGGAATTCGCCCCCCCCCCCACTCCCCCAGCACCCCCACCGACAGAGAGAGAGTGAACAGATTAAAAGAGTAGTTTGGACTCAAATGTCGCTTACACACGAGAAAAAGGACAAAACACAGTTCAGGGACATTTCTCTCTTTTAGCTGCACTCCTGTAACTGTCTCGCTAAAAAAGACAGCCCATGTCATGACTGTTTAAAATTGTTTTTGAAGCAATGGGGTGTTTAAGTCTCCTGTTCTACGAGAAGTGACTCTATCCTGCTGGGAAAACAGGCAAATGTCTAAATGGCAGTGCCTAGAGGGGGCAGGGGGTGTTTGGGTTTGCATTTTTGCAGCTCTAAGCATATTTAAATTCTCAAATAAATAGGAAAACTGACGTAAGAATAGAAAAAATGGATTCGCAGCTGTCATGTAACGAAATGTGCTCTTAAATGAGAGGTAGAGCCGAGGTTTAGCCTAATTCAGTCATGAGCAATTCTAGCTTGCCTTGAGCCCCTCTCAGACCATATGATCCCTATAAGTAGCTCCGTTTCAGGCAACTTCTGATGAACCCGTTGCATTTCACTGCTACTTTTCTTCCACTTGTATTTTTCCCCACTTATTCACTGTTCAGACACGAGAAACGGATGTAAACCGTGCGTAAAAGTGACCAAGAGGGGGGTCGGTAGGTGTGGGGGGTTGGGGAGACTACAGCCACATTAGGTTGTCTACAAGGAAATCTAACAGTATACAACTGATTCTTTAATAAACTTTATATTAATGACATCCAGCAGATCTCCGGTTAAAGCTCGAGCCAGCCGTCCACAGTCCCGTTTACTCACAAACAAACCCATTGGATGACAGGTTTCGCGTAAATAAAATTGAAAAGTGCTGAAATGTCAGGTTGTCAGTCACAAAACGAGATAAAACTGTGGTTCTGATGGTCAACTGAACTTCTGACAACTTACGTTTCGAGCTTTGTTCCTAACCGACGCGACTTTAGCCTGGACACCAAGAGCCCTATAAATAAAAAAAAACGCCAGCAGATAATAAACTCCCGAAGCTCACCTTCAGTTTCTGGTAGGCTTCCAGCGTGCGGATGGCAGTGTCAGTCAGCTTGACGTGGTAGATGGTTCTGTTGGGAGTGTTTTTGTGGGGTTTTGCACAGGAGAGTCCATACCGATGCTCCTGTCTCAGCGCTGCCATGTCTGGAACTGACTGAGAGCTCAACTGGCGACATTCTCACTGAAACGTCACGGGAGAGGAGGAGGAGCGCTGGGGGAGCACGTCACAAACATACACAAACACACACACACACACACACACACATAGACGTACACACACACACGCAGGCACTGCACGTACACAAACACACGAACTCACGGACGTACGCACATGCACAGACACACACGTCCGTTTTTATTACTGACTGTGTAACGACTTGCTTATCCTCCAACAATCGGGACCACTGACCATTATACCATCATGGGATTAATGACATTGCATTCAAATAAACAGACTTCAATATAGAGATGAAAACCCTTTTCCAGCTTTGACAGCTTTTAACAAGATTTTGTAGAATTTCTGTGGGAATTTGTGCCTCTTCAGCATTTATGAGGTCAGGCACTGATGTCAGGCTTGGCTTCTCATCCACCATGTATGAAATATTCGTCCTCAAACTGTGTCCACAAAGTTGGAAGCATTATTTTGTCTATAATATCTTGGTCTGCTGAAGTATTAAGAATAATGGGACTAAACGAAGCCCTGAAAAACAGGTGTGTCCCAATACTTTTGTCCATGTAGTGTATCTCAATCCCACACAATACTCCACCAAAACAAAAGTCCAAACTTAACCTCAGTTATCAAAAGGCAGTCTTTCAGTTCGTTTAGTTTTTCTCCAAAAATTGAAATGTTTTCCTTGTGAGGATCAGCAAAATATTCTGTAACCACAGTTTTGCTATCAATGGAAGGACATTTGGTCCTCACAAAGAGATAACCCTCCCCAAACACACACACACACACACACACACACACACTTAGGACATAGCACACACAAACACTCACCCACATACATGCACCAAATACACACACCCCACCATTAACTTAATATCTGAACAAAACAGAGGGTGGATTACAGATATCTAACTGTGAAAATTGCACTCAATGACAGACCAGCCCAAATAAATATTAACCCCATTAATGATCTGTCAATGCTGTCATTTTTTAATGAGAGTATTTCTAATTTTAATTTAAATAGTTTGTTTAAAAATTAAATATAATAAACCCAAAACATAACAAAATCCCCCAAAAAAGGTTTGGAAAGTGAACTCTATTACTCTATCGCCAAACACTGACCAAACACTTTAGTCTTCTTTTGTACTGATTTGACCCACATAAAATAGAGTCAACTTCCAAGCCATTGGCCCAATTTAATCACGGATGTGTTTTTGGTGTGAAAGAGAAATAAGAATGCAAACACAACATGTTGACGCACACGACAAACCGCTCTGCCTGAATGTTTGCTTCTTAATACATGGGAATAAATCAAACCCAAATATCCGCTTAAGGCCAACCTCTTGAAAAACAGCCGTGTAAAGATAAACAAATATGGTCATCTTGGAGTCCAGTCCATTGAACCAGCAACGATGCAATCAATTCTGAGATTAAAAAGCATTAAAGAAATCAGTCCTTTGTGGGAGTAAATGTGTGTGTGTGCGTGTGTGTGTGTTGGGGGAGGATGGGATGTTTAGGGGGGGATGGGCAAATACTGTAAACTAGATTAAATCACACAGAGAAAAATGGTTCATTTAATCTGACCACCAAAGCACTCCACCTTGTTAAGCTCAGGAACTGATGAGGTGAAATGGACAGCGGTTACCGGAAAGAAAAAAAAAAATACTGAACCCAGGGAATTTGGGTTAATTAGAGATGTATAATCCCGAGCAGAGAAGGTGCTTGGGTTGGGATTAAGGAACGCTCTTCTTGTATCTAATGGAGATTTTGTTATGCCATATGGCTGTCTGAGATAAAGGAGTATTTTGAATCCACTTGACAAACAAGACTCGTCACTTGAGTGTGGGTTGCGCGGAAATGTGTCACTCGGGCTCTGGCTTTTGTTTCTAATAGAAACATAAATGATTTGTTCCAATTATGTTCGTGCAGTTGGGTCCAGTAATGAAGACAGTGAGTCTGATTAGACACACCCCAGCCTCTGCCTCGTCCTGTTACTGTTGAACGTCTGAAGTGGCACTTTCGTGAAAGAAGAGCATTAAAGGGAAGCTTGAGGTTCTTTCAACAAGCATCAGCTGTCATAACACTTTCTGGGGTGAAATGGGCTGGAGAAGCCTTAATGACAGCCGAGGCTTGCTGGAATTGGCCTTTGTGCTCGTTAATGGAGGTTTACGTTAGTTGCCGTGAAAGGCTTATGTAGATGTCATGTTGAATTACCAGCACCACCCTTTAGTAACGTGTAACCAAAAACAGTGTTTAGGGCTCAGGGTGAGCTGCACTCACCAGCAAGAAAAAAAAACAAGGCCCAGGATCCAGGCTAACACTGCCAACAGGCCTCTGGGGAGAGAAGAGTGTGCCCAAAAGTGTCTGATGGATTTTGCCTGGAGAGTCCAGACGAATCTAGAATTCATGTCTTATCTTGAGTCATGCTTCGACAAAAAAAGAGACCCAAAATGAAACATGATAGTCAATTAAGTGTGTAAACAACATGTAATAGCATATGTACAACTTAACATTAGTCGTCACGGACAGTCCGTAAAATAGCGCGGAGGTACATTTAAAGAAAGATGAAGCTTTCTTTATCTTTATTACAGAGTTGGGTTTAGATCGTACACCCTTGCTTACTGACCCACTTCAGGGTGTATAATAAAAAATCAGATGTTTGTATACATTTCTCCTCCTGAGCTCAAGTGTCTGAAGGCAGAAGGGCCTGTCTCGTCTTGAAATTCTCTGCCGCTCATTGACTCTTCAGCGCGTGGCATGTTGCAAGCCTGGAAAAACCTGTTTATGTGTGGAGTGTATCCTAGGGTCAAGTGTTCTCGGAGAAGAAGGCATTTCATGTGTTTCCTCTTTCATCATCCCAGTTACACCAGAGATGAAGGTCCTATTCCGACTCCCTCAAGCAGAAATGTCTAAATACATAAATAAACAAGCCAAACTCAGCACACAGTATGTTTGAATGCTGGTACTATGTACATGTGGTGCTGCGATAAGGCAGTAGGCTGAAAAATGGACGAATCGGAAATAGGGAGCAGCACTCCCTAAAATCTTATTGGTGGACATGTTCATGGAAACTGCATTGTGGGACGGCGTGATGAAGTCATTAAGGAGCTTACAGACATTGGGGCAGATTAGATTTTGCTCTTCTAATCCAGCAGATTACCATTGCACAACCCTACTGACCGACAGGGCTTCGCCGTGGAGTAGAGCTTCATGCACTGATCATTTCTGGTTTTCTTCATCAATCGGGCACATGTGGGCCCAAACAGACGAGGAAATGAGCGTGCCCTGACTCCGCTTCACCAACGAGAAGCGATCCATCAGCCCTTTGGTCAAGAAATGCCTCGGATGGCAGCAGGACAGTAATGTATTCCCGGGCTAATTCAATTAGAGCGTGTGTAGAGTCTGGGCTTTAGAAAATACTACAGGCTGTCACTCATGGATACAAGCGCTTGTTGGCCTTAGCAGAGCCACCAGGCTTCTGTCCCGGACCCACAGGTGCACGAAGTGGCTGGGAAGAGACCTGTCTGCACTGGGGAAGCTCCGTAGATGGTATCTCTTGCTCTCTGTGCAGACATGGAACCAGAACCTGGAGATACAGAGAGCAAAGCGTTGGACCCAGGAGATCCTGCAGTGATGCGGACCAGTCCTGTGCCTGCAGACAGCATGGGCTCACAAGCCCAGGACGATACCCACATTCACCAAGAAGGAACCAGTTCAGATCTGGAGGAGCTGCAGGAGAGCATGGGGATGGACGAGGAGGCCAAAGTAGGACCGGAGAAAGAATATGAAACAGAGAAAGATGAAGTGGAGGACAACAACGAGGAGCAAGATATGGATCATCATTCAGATGGAATTGATGATGAATATATAGAACCCACCACCAGTGACGGGATCACCTCACAAATAGTAAAACCCTCCACATCTGAGAATCAGGAATCAGACCACAAGGAAATGCAAAAGCTGAGAAAGACGCCCAGTTTCGGGAAAACGGTCCGGTTTTCAGATACAGAGGAAGTTGAGGAGAGAGATATTTCAGAAGAAAGCCTTTTCCCAGATTACGAGCTTGAGGAATGGACTGCTGCTTGTTTTGAAGAGTTGTTCATGGGAGAGGACTGGATCGACATTACTGGTAAGATTTCTGCTGTGACCATCACTACTAACTAGTGTTGGACCATATGGAGAAAATACCATGAAGCAGTTGTTATATACCTTAAAATGAACTAAAATCATTTGTAAAGTCTTAGTTAAAGGCAGAGCTGCATCATTCTGACAATTCCAATCAAGAAATAATTTATTCTGCATCTGTAATTATAACCACACTTAGCCAATTTCTTAGAAATAGTTTTGTATTTTTACAAAATGACATTGTATAACTAAATGAGATCTTAAAATCTGGACACAATACAAAATGTCGAGAACGTACACGTTTAATTTCGTATCCTAATTTATTAGAAATTAGAATTTTTTCTATTTTGTTATTTCATTCTATTATATATTTTTTTTTTTATTTTGCTGCTCTTTACTTTGTACTGTCCATTTTCTGCCTTTACACACTTGTGGGACTAATAAAGGTTTATATTATATTGTCTTAAATTGATAAACACATTATATCCAACAGGTATGATTTTACTGTACAGTCAATTACCTAAACATCAAGGGACTTATCACACAGAGACTAGAATCTAAAGTTGTACTCAGATCTTGAATTACTGGTGTTTTCAGTAACTGCAGCAGGGATATTGCAATACAGTCTGTAGTTCCATAAGGCACCCTGCCCAAGTCTGCAACTGCTTGCTTAGACACCTGTTGAGCTACAAGTAGATTAACCCAGCACCGCTCTCCTCTCCCGATTGCCTGCAGAGGACCGTCTGCTCAGGAAGAAAGTTCTGGAACCGGGGCCTGAGGGCCCGAGTCCTGTCTGGGGTCAAGAGGTCACACTGAAAATGCAGGGTGTACTGGAGGACAGGACCATGGTGGAAAAAGACTCTAAGCTGGTCTTTGTCATTGGGGAGGGAGATGTCAACCAGGTGAGAGGTGCACTGAACAAACACACCAACACACACACACACACACACACACACTCACCCACGCACAGGTTCCACCAGAGCACCTGCCAGCATGCAGGCTGTCACCTTGCACCTGCTGCATGCCGGATTCTCTGCAGGGAATAGGCTGTGTTTTCACATGTCTGTGACTGTATATGTTTACTTTGTGCCAGGAGAATGTTCCCCTGCTTGCCTTTCTGACACCAGATCTGTTTTCTTTTTGTTGTTATTTGGTTTCTTTGGAAGATGCACTAATGCACTAATGTTTTTTTACTGAAAATGTTTGAAACTGTTCCCTGTGCTTGTTTGACCATGCCGGCCTGCACGAGTAAATTATGTCTCGGAGTGTGAGCTGTTAGTCAGTATAAGAAAACACTGAGTAGTTGATTTGATTGCACCCAGAGTATAAATTATGCTCTGTTCCTTAAATATTCTGAATACACAAACGCATGAAGTGCATGATAACAGAAAGGTTCCATAGGCTGAAAGTCAGTTCCGTACAATATTGTTCCAGCATGATGAAGTAAAGACATGAATTTTTATGCCAGCGATAATGAAATCTGTCAGAGGAGTCTTGAAAATTCTAGACAGTAACATGTCAGAGTTTTCGAGTGAGTACAGGAGGAGACTAATATTACTTTTCTGACAGAATTCTCTGCTCTCCTGCTAAATTCTAGGCACACATTTCCCTTCTTGTTTATTTCATTTTATTGTATACCTGTATATTATTCATTATGTCCTATTGGTTTATTCCATATATTAACTTTTCAACATGCAAATCATTATTAAGTGCCTGCCATCATTAACTACATGTGTTACAGACTGTGTTGGCAGGTGTGCACACCTTTGCATCTGTCCTGAGTGTAATGGACAGTCCAAAATCTGCAGATGCCAGAGATCAATTATTTACCAAAAGATCCAAGCTGTTTAAAAAAAAGGCTAAGCCACTATATATAGGTGACTATTTCCTTTGTGTCTTTAAATAGTATTGCATTCACATTTTGGGGAATTGCAAAAGATCCATAGTTAATAAGTCCTTCACATTTCCTGGTTTTGCTCTAAGATCACAGATGCGTAAGGAACCGTGCCGTACCATAGACAAATGTTTTTCCTTCACAAATAAAGGCATCTGTACCAGATCTGTACCTGTGTTGTAACAGCTCCGCCCGACGGCAGGGCTAAAAGCTGGATCCAGCCGAGCTGACCGTGCCACTGATTTCTGATTGGCCGAAATTTTGCCTTCACAAAAGAGGCCATTGGTTTTTTTTGCTGTCAAGAAAAAACAATGGAGAAACGAACTAGGAAGTTAACAGAGTACAGCCACAGCTGCCTGTTAGGGCTAAAGATACATTTCAGTATTTTTTGCCTGTTAGATACATTTCACATTTAACGCTGTGAGAAATGAGAAGGTGAACAAGGCCTTTGCTCACTAGTGAGCTTTGTTATTTTTTCGTCACATGGAAAAAAAAACAGCGAAATAGTAAAAATCTTACATAAAACAAACAAAAAAAAAAAAACACAACACTAAAATCAGAAAAACAAAATTGCCAGTTCAACTCCATGGACGACGAAAGTCCATAAACTGGGTGCAGATAGTTGCATCGCTGACGCAACAGAATCATCGTTAATGGACTGGGACACACTGGAAAATACCATCACAGTTCCATACCATTACAGTAAAGCTTTAACACAGCATCCTGTACGCCATAAGTTACTTGTTTCTTAAACGATAGTTCCACAAAGAGATTAATGTTTATATGACAGGTGGAACGTATTAATACTTTATTCAACACTGGCACAGACTTTTAATGGTTGGTTAATCAGGTCAACACCTTTAAGTAATCAACATTAAATAAGGATTTGCATGCTGCCAGAGGTCTACATTTATATTACACCTGCTGAAACCTGATCTTAGGTATGAAGCACATACACTAATCACCATCCTTTGTGTTGAAACAACACACTAGACTTTAATTGTTTCCCGTAGCACTTTTTTAAACCCTTAGTAGTCTGTAAAAAAAGTAGTATTGTAAAAAAAAAAACATCTCTGTCGATTATGCTTGCACACAGGCTCTAGAGGAGTGTGCCATCTCGATGAGGACCAAGGAGATCGTGTTACTCATGGCTGACTCACAGTACACCTATGGACTTTTGGGAAGGTAGGATCAGAAAAACAGAAGTTGTAATAGTTTCTTAACAGTTTTAATGGGGGTCATCAAGCTCTCAGTTCAGTTCACATAGGTTTGCTTATAATCTGTAAGATCTGCATTATTGTTTTGGTGGAACTTAATTTGGCACCCTGCTACATATTCAAGATCTCTGTAATGACACCAGTTTGAGTAATGTGACATCTATCTTCACACAGAGGGACAAAGTCCTTTTGTACCTGTTGATGTCAGGGCGATGGCCTATCCCCACTATCCTGCTAAATGAACCGTGAATAGGAGCAGATGGCCTCCCACCCAACACCATTCAGGCACTGGTCAGGGGTTTCAGCCCCTCCCTCTTAAACCAGGGGAACAGTGCTCAAATTTCAGCCAACGCCTGTTTTAGCACCCTCAATTAAAAGAGCATCGATTGGAGACATGTCAGCAGAGTTTTTTTCAAATTGTGATTAAGTGAAGCCCTACTTAGACAAACATACACATGTAACGCATTGATGGCATGCGCTACATACGTCTGTATGTTTTGAAATGTTGTAAATCAACATTGCCCCTTATCTACACATGCACATAAACACACATCACAAGTCACATTAAAACTTCTGGACCAGTGATTCCAGTGTGTGTGTTGGGAAGCCTGTCTTTGTACTGTTTGACTAGGTTGGAATATTGTCTACATTCCTAAAAATAAAAATTCTGTTTGTGTGTATACATGAGAGTTTCCCATTTCTCCAACATGCAAAAACACAATGTGCAACAATACAGTTCAATGCGTTGGTGAAACACACAGTTTGAGAAATGTGACTATGAGGAGAACATCAGCCTGTCTCGCAAAGCCGTGATAAACGAGCACTTGTGCACTCATGATACATTTGGATTTTATCCCATTCATTTACATATAAGCAAATTGCTAATGTGGAGATCGGGATTGGCTGCACCAGGAACGCGGGAAGGCATGCTTTAAGGAATCATCCATCAGAAGGTTCTTTTAGGAGCCAAGCGTAATTATTCCGTGTCAGCGTTCCCTTTTTGGCACATTTATTTTGAAAAGTGTGGAGTCTCTGCCGCGGGACTGTGCGGCCCGGCATCATTCCCTGTACATATTACTGTACAGATTACTGGGGGGAAACAAACATCTTCACAGAGACAGACCACTTGTTCTTGTTGATTTGCTTTCTCTCTGAAAATAGTGACAACAATCGGCCTTTAGCTGCGAAACCTGATCCTCCGCCAGCGCTCCTGCTGGAGAGCGCTTCCAGAATACAAGCCTGGACCACGCTGTGCTCTCGCAGTGTGTACAGTGTGTGGTCTCGTGCCGTGACAGGCCTTGTTTTCGTGCTGTCTGCATACATGAATGTGTGTTTGTGTGGCAGGGAAGCAGAGAGGGCTCCAGAGTGATTGTTAGGCTTGGATAAGGCAGAACAGAGGCAGGCGCTGGTGGGGCCCGTTCCCGCGGGGCTCCCTCTCTGGCTCTGTTATGAGTGTCCTCCTGAGGGAGCGAGCTAGTAGGGTAGAGGCAGCCAGATCACAAGCTAATGGTTGTTTTTGATGCCGCTGATTAGGGCTCTATGTAGGAGAGTCAAATTTAGCCTGGCCCCTAAGGTAGACCTCATAGCTTTCTCACCCGGCAGTTTAAAGGGTGACAGCAAAGCCACTGTGACAACATCTCCTCCCATGGTGCCCAAATGGGTACAATAAAAGACAACATACACACTGCTCCGCTCAGAGAACCTCCACATACTCCCTCTTAGCTCTTTCCCCAGCCAGTTTTTTGTCCAGGCACATATACACGCACACAAAAAAGGAAAAAAAAAAAACATAATAACAAAAACACATATGCACTCATCAACACAAGCGCAGGCGATTAAGTGACACCTCCTATGTGTAGTAAAAGAAAAAGGACACAGGATGAGGCTAGGCTTGATTAGGCCCGTTCGCAAAAAGTGGCACTCAGAGATAAATGTAATCACCAGTAACTTGTTTTCCTTGCTTGTCTGTGACACTTTGGTCAGAATGGCACCGTGGAAGCGGAAAGGTTTTCGGACGAGCAGGGAGAGACGAAAGGGAGCGAGAGCAATTGGGAGATTGTGGGAGAGAGAAAATCTCATTAAGTCACTCTCCGGGAGCGACAGCACGCATTGATTGAGCCCCGTCAGTAGCCTGTTACAGACAGGCCCGGCTCCTCTGAGGGCACTTCACAGCTCTTAGCATTCGCCGTCGGCAGACAGGCTGTATCAACCAACTAATAGGAGAACAGATCTCAGCACTCTCTCTCTGTCTCTCTCTCTCTGTACTCACTCTATCGTGCTGTACTCTCTCTCTCTTTACCTCTGTATTTCTCTCGCTCACTCGCTGTACTCTCTTTCCCTGCCTCTCTGTCTGTACTCTCTGTACTCTTTTACTCTCTCTCTCTTTCTCTGTACGCTCTGTACTCTTTTACTCTCTCTCTCTTTCTCTGTACTCTTTTACTCTCTCTCTCTTTCTCTGTACTCTTTTACTCTCTCTCTCTTTCTCTGTACTCTCTGTACTATTTTACTCTC
>JBBKCR010000018.1:2073614-2089371 GCA_037577295.1 Ladigesia roloffi
CACTAGGGGCTCGAACCTGGACTCTGTAAAGCTGCTTTGTGACAACCTGGTTGTAAAAAGCGCTATAGAAATAAAATGTAATTGAATTGAATTGAATGGTGCAAACCAGTCTGTGTCATAGACCCCAGGAGGAGAAAGCAATCCTTGGTTAAAAGAAGCCCCTATGCAGGCCATGATTTCACCACTTATGAAATCATGGTGTTATGTCCAATATATTTATTTGTTTGATGATATAAATGAATTTACTAAAATGTGATTTGTGTCGAACATATGGTGGCAAATTCATTGAGTCCTTTCATTCTGTAAATCGTTTATGATGTCAGACAATGATGTTACTCACAATCTGCATTCCAGTTCATCCCAAAGGTGTCGGATGGGGTTGATGTCAGAACTCTATGCAGGCCAGTCAAGTTCTTCCACATCAAACTTATCCAGCCATGTCTTTATGAACTTGGACACAGTCATGCTGGAACCCTTCCCCAAACCATGACTGCGCAGTCAACTGGTCCATTTCTGATTTATGAACAAATCGCTCTTTTGAACTGGATCTTTTGTATTAAAATGAGATAAAGACTGTAATTATTAGTGATTGAAATCTTAATCACAATGTGTCACATATTAGACTTACTCGCTACAGGATATCCCTTGCGTCATCGTGTCTGGCCAAATTACGTTTCGCATTTCTTGCATATTTGTCTGAATGGAGTGCCAATATCGGTCTGTTGAGGAGCGTGAATGTTGCTCTATTCTCTCTCTCTCTCTGTCTCTCTCTCTCTCTCACTCTCCCTTATTTTTTTACCACATTTGATTCAGAAAATAAGTTTGGATAAAACTGAAGAAGTAAACACATAAATAATGTATTATTACAACACTCTTACATTATATTACTACTTATATTACTAGCAACCTTTGCATTTCACACACATTGGTGAAAAGCTGTATATATATGTATTTATATATAAAATTATATACACATTTTTTTTTTTTACATTGAGGTTTTCCATTTATATATTGGATTTAAATGGAAACTCTCAATTATGTGTGGATGAGACACAATTTTACACTGTGTGATCACACATGACGATGAGGGGCCAGTTCTTTTACTATTTGGTCCCAGCATATTTACAATAAAGTGTCAGTTTCTGTCACTTGTAAACATACCACAGCACAGCACACAGTGTCTCTGTATTTTACCCATTTACCAAGTGAAGCAGCAACTTGAACCCACGTCCTTCTGTTTGCAGAGGCCACTCCCTAACCACTACCTCTATCATTATTTGAATTTATTATTTTATTTTACCCAGTAGGCTACAACACCAGATGACCCATATCAATGTAATTCAATTCAAGATTGTCTAACCATAATTTGAAACCACGCCCCTAATGAGCCTGCTTGTCAATCATCGCTTTGCAGAAGAGTGGCAGGTACAACGTCCAGTGACAGTGCAGGGTATCCCTTTCGTCATCATGTCTGATCCAATCACGTGTCGCATTTCTTGCATATTTGTCTGTGTGGAGTGCCGTAGTCAGTCTGTAGAGGAGAGTGGTTGCTGCTCCGGGGGTCTGTGTGTCGGTGGGCTAAAAGAAAGCGACCCTTTGGGTGAGCTTATTTGGGAACGAGACGAAGCAGGTTAAAAATGACCAGTGAGTATATGTGTAATTCTGTTTTGCAAGCAGGATGGCTCCTTTTTTCCGTTTAGAGCGAATTCTCTGGGACTATGTGGCGTTACCGTATTCGAGGCCTGTTGTTGACGTTGCATGTTCCTGATATTTTAGCATTAGCCTCTCCGTGTAGTTTACATAGATTTTAACTAAACTATCAGTTTTAGAGTAGCAAACAGCTCGATTATGTAATTTAACGGCCTGTAAGACGTAAACACTACTATCCACGTTGTTTAAAATGTGTTCGCTATTTCAGTGTCGCAAATATGTGATGTTCCATGCTAGCCTTAGAGACGCAGAAGATGGAGACGCCCAGTGTAGACGCAGGCAACTGCTGGGGTTGAGCTGTTTTAGAGCCAGTTTTAAGTAAAGTTGAACATATACTCTCCTATGATCCCCGTAAAAGTGCTTGGCTCTTGAAAAATGTTGCTGTTAACCTTTGAAAGCTAGGACATACACAAATATGTCCAGTGTTTCTCTACACGCACACATGTATAGATGTAAATGTATGTGTGTTTACCTCTACACTATACATACATAGACGTGCTGCAAATCTATATGTATATAAATAAAATGTTTTTTTTGTATTCATTATATAGTGAACTTTTTTAATGCAATAGCTTTTCTCTTGTTTCTGCTGCTCTAACATCTGTGCTGTCCACTTTCTGTCCAATGCAAGTTTCCAACATGTGGAACCAGTAAAGGTTTATCTTCTCTGTCTGTACTGTTCTTAGAATAGGAGCCCCCTGATCTTGCCTAGTCCTGTTTTATAAACAGACAGACCTCGTCGTGTTTCACAACTTCTGTTTGTCCTTTTTTGTTTAGGGGGAAACCAGCGTGAACTCGCCCGCCAGAAAAATGCCAAAAAGCAAACTGATCATGGCAAGGGCAAAAGAGGCGATGACGGTTTGTCTGCTGCTGCCAGGAAGCAGAGGTACAGTATGATGCATTAGAAAACTTTACCGATCCTGTAGGAAATAGCCTAGGTTATGGCTACAAAGATGCAAAGTCTAAATAAAAAAACTGCAGAAAAAGTTAAGTGCTTAGGAGTTAGTAGAGAGTAGATTATTTAGGTGCTGTTCTGCGTCATGAACGTTTCATTGGTAATATGACTAGAATAATTTTTGAACAATCAAATGTGGAGGGTCTTTGAGGAGATATTTATTTTGATTGGGACAAAAATTATCAGGTGGGAGGTTAATTTGTTGGTGGTTTAGTGCATTAAGTGTTTTTAGACCAGATGCTTAAATACCTTGGTGCTTGCAGTTTTATTAAAAGGAGTCAAGTTTGTTAGAATGCATCTGGGAAAGTTGCCCCTTGTGGGAAGTCTTCACCGTCTTCTTTACTTTGTGGAAGGCTGTAGTCAGTAGAGAAATCTGCATTACTCAGCCAGGCCAATCTACTGTCAGTCGATTTTGATTTTGCCTGCTGGTGCTAATTTGTCCTTCTCTCTCTTCTAGGGATGCTGAAATAATGCAGCAGAAACAAAAGAAGGCCAATGAAAAATCTGACACAAAATCCAAGTAGCCTCAAAACAGCTGGATGGAATCTTCACACTAAGATGACCCTCAGTAAATGTTATCATTGGTGTTATTAGGCTCCATTGGGATTTTCTTTGTGTTGTAGTTTCCAGTGTACAAGAAGTTCTTGTAATCTTTGTCAAGACATTTTATATTGTGTAGCTCCAGGAAGACGAACCATTTTAAATGAGAATTGGGTTCTTTGCTTCACTGCAGTGTGCAGGTCTCACTTTTCTTGATCAGTATTTACAATGTAAAAAGGCAAGAATTACAGACCAACCACAATCTTGTATTTTTATACCCCCACCCCATCATTAAATGTAAAATAAACTGTAGCTCTGAAGTCCAGAATGTTTTTTTTTGTGTGTGAGTACAGTGGACTGATTGCAAGACACAGGTTGTCTCATATTCCAACACATTAAGCTCAGTTGTAGGTGTTTTAACCTCAACATCCCCATAATTTACTCCGTAGCTTGGAGACAGTATCAGTGGTATTGTGTCTTGCCATTCATGTTAATTGACTGTTGCATCTCACATGTACTTGTTTGCCTTCTCAGACCCAGCTTGGTGGACAACTGGCTAAACTTTCACAGCAGGGCTCCAAAAGTTGTAGTGCAAGACTCTGATCACACCTGGTCATTTCAGCATTATCCAAATGTAATGCACCCAATTGACATTTAAATCACTTGAAGTGGTGGGAGGTGAGACATTTTAACTGCATGTTCTGCCAATGAAAATGTGTTGAACTCCACAAGCACATTTCACCACCAGATGTCACTGCTCCCAAGTTCATCTCGAGCTTCATCTGAGTTTATTTTGGTAGCCTACATCAGTAAACATTTTCTTAACCTCATTTTTTCACTTTCATTACATGTACAGCTCCATTTATCAAAGTTCAGGTGCATCCTGTCTCTGCAGATCATTTCTAAAACTTGAATTCAGTCCACCTCTCTACCAATTCAGTTGACTGGTCATGATTTGGAAAGGCACACACCTTTCTATAAAAGGTCCCATAGTTGAAAATGCATATCAGCACAACCAAGCCATGAAGTCCGAGAATTGTGTATTGAAGCACAGATCTGGGGAAGGTTGGAGGAAAACTGCTGCTGCCTTGAAGACTCCAATGAGCACAGTGGCAGGCATCATCTGTAAATGAAAGAAGTTTGGAACCTCCAGGGCTTCTGTGGATGGCCGTCTGTCCTTTCTGAGCGATTGGCATTGACCTTAGTCAGGGAGGTGACCGAGGACCTGATGGTCACGCTGACGGAGCTCCAGCATTGCTCTTGTTGAGAGAGGAGGACTTTCTGCAGCATTCCACCAGTCAGGCCTGTATGGTAGGGTGGCTAGAAAGACTTTCAATGAGAAATACAGCTCTCTGGTCTGATGGAAGTAAGATTGATCTCTATGCCTGAATGCCAAGTGTAACGTCTGGAGGAAACCAGGCACTGGTCATCACCTGGCCAATATCATCCCTACAGTCTTGTCAAGGTCGAGGGACTGACGTACTGAGCAACGTACAGAGATATCCTGGATAAGATGATTCAGAGGGATCTTCTAAAGGACAATGCACACAACCAAGATAACCACGTAGTGGCTTCAGGACCGCTGTGTGAATGTCCTTGAGTGAGCCAGCCAAAGATCAGATTTGAACCAGGCTGAACATCCATGGAGATCTGAAAATGGCTCTGTCCCGACGCTCCCCATCCAAACCGATGGGGCCTGAGATGTTCTTCAAAGAAGAATGTGGGGAAACTGCCCCAAATATAGGTGTGCCAAGCTTGTAGCATCATACTCAAAAACACTTGAGCCTGTGATTGCTGCCAATAGATTTGCAAAAGTTTTTAAAAAATCTTCCACGTTGTCATTATGGGGTATTGTGTGTGGAATTGTTGAGGTAAAAGTTGAACAGAATGTATTTGGGAACAGATGCACTGTACATGTTTAACGATAGCCCAGTAACATTACATTATGTAAACATGGTCTAAAAAGGTGTTCAGTTCAATTAAAAGCCATTTCTGTTCTGCTACCTAACACAGAAAAAGACATTTAAACCTCCAAAACAGCTCATCAGTATCACCAACCTTCTTTTATTTTTCCTTTGGAGTTCTGAGAACTGATGTGTACATAAACACTGCTCACCAAACGGTGACGTCAGTTGCTTGCATTCAGATGGTTATCAGCAGTTGATATGTTTACCATGTGAAAACTGACCAGTACCTGTTTGGTTCCTGTTTATTTACATTTACTAAGAAGTCCCTTTACTGTGATGTCAGAAACTGTAAAAACTGAAGTAATGTGGAATTTGGGTCAAATGCCATTCGTTGTTCATCCCATTTGCGGTAGTCACTGTAAATGTGGAATAAAATTGTGCTTTTCGCAGTGGATAGTAATATGCACACAAGTATTCCTAATCAAATATTTAATAGCCAGTATTACTTTAATTAGCCAGTTTTAACTAAAATGTGCCTTTCCAGGATGGTTAGACTGCAAGGAACAGCAAAAAGTGGCAAAAAAACGGCAGGTAAAATTAGTTCTTGTTGATATACATGAATATAAGTGTTGGATGTATGGAAAAACATCTGTTGGTTTTCAGCAGTTGAGATATTTTTGTCTTCTGGGTTTCAGGTTAGGTGTAAAGCAGTTTAATGTTCACTGTAAACTTTAAACTCTGGGAGGAAAATGATTATATTGCAGTGTTCCTACATAACATTATTAGAAGCTCACTGGGAAAATTCACAGTAACATTGTTTTTAATGTAACAGCATTCAAATTCCTACATTTCAGTAAGTCATGGCTGTGTACATTACCTCAAAACATGTATTAATTTACCTAGCTGAGACTTAACATAAAGCCACAATTTTTCCTTTATGCCTAGCTACTACACCAAATCCAACTATACTAATATTGAACAAGCCCTGCCTGGATTGAGGTGAGTAGGAACTACTGTTCAAGCGCATTTTGGCAGGATTTGTGTTGGATAATGAAATGCTCAGCAAGACAATCTTAAAATAGATTTGATTTATTATAACAGACAAATCATTTATATAAAATCTAATCATACATTTAAAATAAAAACAAGAATATAATAAATACTGGCCCCATTCAACTGTGAAGGTGAAATTTGATCGTTTCCATGTATACACATCAGTGAAAAAACACGTGAACCAAACAATGAAAGTGCTCAAAAAGTGTTAAAAATATCTTAAAAATCACAAAGCAACACAAGTCAAAATTAAAACAACGTGGCATGTCTTAAGAAATTGCATTACAACAGCAGCTTGGATGCATAATATGTCCGACTTTAATAAGCATGTGAACTCAGTAAACATTCCTCCACGCGCACCCCTGTGTGATCAGAAGAGTTTAGACTCCACAGCAGTTACTCAGTGCCTTCTTCCCACTGTTCAGACTCAGCTTTACCTGAGGCTCCGACAGGCGTCTCAGCTTCACGTTCTTCTTAACCTCTCTGTGAGAAAGACGCATCGAGAACGTAAAAAATGTTTACCATTTAATGAAATGAAAAGACATTCATTAAAAATGTACAATTAATCAAATCTCGAGCTAAAATCAACTAATATGATCTTATCTGCAGAATGCAAACTCCAGCTTAGGGCTGTGATTTACTTGCTATTAACTTCCGCATATACACCATCAGCCATACCCTTAAAACCACCGACAGTGAAAAGCTTTGTTGATCCTGGTACAGTGGCACCTCTGAAGGGGAAGGAGAGTGAACGGTTTCTGGAGCTCTTGCTTTGGGAGCATGAAAAACGAACAAGAGTGAGGATAATTGAAAGGGGCCAATCTAAAATGTAGACGACAGGAACCCAGGATCTCCAAAGCAGTGGTGGTCTGCAGAAGGTAGGATTTGAACCCATGACCTCTCGGTCCAGAGGCAAATATCCCACATACTAAGCCACTACCACCCCCACCCTCAAAATATCTTTGTGCAGACACCACTGAACACATTTATAGGTCTTGTCTGTGCTTCAATGGGTCAGAGCTGCTCTGGGGTTAATGTGGGCCCTAAAAAAGTTAGAAAGGGGACTGTATGTTATGGCTGATCTGTATATGTCTGTACACAGCTCCTACATCAGAAACATTGGTCACATATTGATCTGGGAGCCTTTTGTTGATTTAAAGCAGAGGTTTCAAGCTCCGGTCCTGTCCAGCACAGTTTGATGGTTCTCCTCCTCAAACACATTCACTGAATCTGATAACTAACCGGCTAGTTGAACCAGGTGTGTCTGAACAGGGAAAATCACCAAAACATTCTGGATCACAGCCCTCCAGGACTGGAGTTCAGGATACACAGAACAGACAACATGTACGGGTGCTTAAAAACAAGTATAATCCCTTACTCTCATTCATTCGAAAACATTAGCATATTTATGAAGAGCATTCCCTTAATTTAGAACAGCTTACCTTGCTAAATGCAAAACCGCCTCCACCACATTGGTTCCTTCTTTGGCACTTGTTTCACAGAACAAAGCGTTGTAAGTCTAAGGTCACAGAGTGTGTGGGTTAGAGGAAATGAGACTAAAACAACTTTTGTCTTACCAAGCCAAAAAAGAGGAACTCACCATAGCGAGCTTCTCCCCCTGGACCGAACTCACACAGCTCTCCGGTTGCTTCTGGGTTCTCATGTCCACTTTGTTCCCAATCACACACAGGGGGATGCTCCCGTCTGTGGATTCCTGAGGGATTCAGGGAACCATGTTAATGAACCAATGAGAAGATTTTAAGACTGAAAAAATATCCAGAGGAAGCACCTGAATCTGTTCCATCCACTCCCGAACATTTAAGAAGCTGCTCTCTGAAGTGACATCATAAAGTAGCAGCACACCGTGAGCTTTGCGGAAGTAAGACCTGGCAATACTGCGAAACCTGTTTAAAGAAAATAACCCATTTTAGAGACTAAAGTGTTCAAATTCATATTTTTAGGTTTTGGTGGTCTAGATAGAACAACTGTACCAAAATGCTTACATACAGGGAGCATACACGGCTGAAATATTGTCTCTAAAGGAGTCTATGAAGATTCACTAATGTAGCAGGTGGGAGAGTTCAGGCTACAGTGTTGCACTTACACCCTGCGCACCAATAACATATGAACAAAAGTATTCGGACACACTTGTTTCTCAGGGTTTGGGCTCAGACCCTTCCCTCCAGTGAAGGTCAATCTTAATACTTAGGCAGTCAAAGACACTTTGGACAGCGCCACGGTTCCAATGTTGTATGTACCTCACTGCAAATACGAGCTCCATAAACAGATGGCTGGATGAGTTTCAGTGCAGAAGAACTTGACTGTCCTGCACAGAGTCCTGACCTCAACCCCATCCATCACTTCTGGAATGAACTGGAATGGAGATTGTGATCCAGACCTTCTCGCTCAACAACATTGCCTGACCTCATAATTGCTCTACAGAACGAATGGACACAAATTCCCACAGAAACCCCAAAATCTTCTGGACAGTCTTCCAATGAGAGTGGAAGCTGTTAGATCTGAAAGGGGGACAACTCCATAATAAAAGGTCTATGAATCTGAATGCAATATAAATAAGCCCCTGTTGATGTGATGGTCAGTTGTCCCAATACCTTTGTTCTTAAATATGTAAACATTGTGTTAATGTTCTAAAAAGTGTGTACTGTAATCACTGGTGGGATTTGATACCAACAATAAAGAGCCAGTAACACAAAATGTTCCACAGGCTGCAATATAATGTGTAAGCTTCAGACAGATAGGCAGACAATGTCACATACCTCTCTTGCCCAGCAGTGTCCCATATCTGAAGATTTGTCTTCTCCCCATCTACAAGCATTTTCTTCATTTGAAAATCAACCCCTAGATCAACAGTTATTCCTCTTAGTTATCTTGTAGCCATCTGTGTATTTGAATAATGTATAAAGCACAATAACAGCAAAACAAGAATATTAAAGTGCTTACCAAGTGTGGTTTGCATGTCTCCTCTGAACTCATTTAGACTCAGACGCAGTAAAAAACTGGATTTGCCAGACCCCGCATCCCCTGCCAGCACCAAGCGGTACATTGGTAGAGACCCATCGGAATCAAACGAGTCTGTTTCTGTTTGCTGTATATCAGAGAAAATTGAATTAATAACAGATAATTGCTGAATTAAGGAAAAATTACACATTATTGCTCCCTCAATATTAAATGGTGCAGTATTTAACAGCCCTATAACAGGGTCTAGCAACCTTGGACACAAGCGGAGTACATCACTGATCTTAGAATACGCAAAGAGGCCACATACTTCTACATGTAAAAAAAAAAAAAAGAGACTGTTTACAACATATTAAAATTTTAAATCATGTAAACAACTTATTAGAATGTAAGAAATGTGTATTACAAACGCAAACTTCTTTTCCTTCTATAAAGTCTTGAATACAAGGTTTTTGTATTAAAATGTAATTTTACGTCAGTTGTATACTGCTATAACATGATTTAAGCCTTGAGCACCAATGTCACTTGTACCTTTACAGGAAAGGCGGAGAGTCGTCGTCGCAGAGAGGAAGCTAATGAGCTTACTCTGCTGGGAGCTACAGACATATTCATCTCAGACTTCAAATCTGACACCTGAAAGCAAAGTCAATTGGCCATTTATAGTCATGTGTGAACCTACCACAGCACAGCACACAGTGTGAAATTCTGTCTCTGTATTTAACCCATTCAAGGGAAGCAGTGGGCTGCAAACAACAGGGGGAGCAGTGTGTTGGGATGGTGTCTCGCGCAAGGGCAACTCAGTGGTGCCACTAGCAGTCCTGGGATTCAAACTCACAACCTTCTGATCACAGGGGCAAATCCCCAACCACCAGGTCACCAGCTGCCCCAGGATAAAGAGCATTCACCCACATGAAACAGACCACAATCAGCCCTATATTCAACACCAAGTCCGTGTTTACCTCCATTTCTGAATGAACGTAGGAATAGCTGTGATGCACCGTCTCTACAGAGTCCCGACTCTCATCACTGTCATAGGTGCTACCCGACATGTGATCCGTGTCCGTCTGTAGGGAAACACCGCTGTCCAGGTACTTATCAGCCCAGCGGGCTACAAGCGAGATCTTTTCTTTGGTGGGATCTCCGGCCTCGTCACCCTCCTCATTAGGAAAACTTGAACAAAAAGAGACCATGTCAGTTCACAAAGTCACAGAAACACCTGGTTCAGAAATCCACTCTGAATAATTACCTGCTTTCATTTATGGTACTCTGCCGGAGCGGTTTCAGTTTCCTAGGCCGTTTCTCACCTTTGGGAGAAAGCTGCAGAAGAAAGACAAATATATTTATATCCTTTTTTTAATCATTTCATTTAAAACCAGTCTAAGATCAAAGAGACTGAGCAAGTTGAAAGAAGTGAGTTTTGTTGGTGCTGTGGGGTTCTTGAGGAAGGGAATTTCCAGTGTTGGAAGTGGAAGACCTGAGGATGCAGGACGGTGCATAGATGTAAAAGTTCAGCAAAAAGTCAGTTTACGGAGGGCTTTGAATATTAAAAGCAAAATCTTTATCAATTCGATTTTTAACTGACACACAAAGGTTGAGAAAGACTGGAGTGATGCGTTCTAATGGAGGAGGTTCTGGTAAGAACACAATTGTAGAACACAACTGTACCAATTGAAACTTGCGAGGGAGATATAGAGCTTCAGTAATAAAGAAGTCAGCATAGCGCTGACATAACACTGATTATCTAAAGTATCTGAAGATATAGGCCAGTGTAAGGATCACTTTGAAAGGGTCAGATTTTGGTGTCTGGGTGACTGAGTCAGACTGACTCCAAAAAGGCAGGGCTTGAGCAGCATTCCTTGTATGCAGTGGTTAGTATTTACTAAAGAAATCCAAGGAAAGACAACCAGTGAACTGGTCATGGGTGCCAAAAGCTCTCTGATCACCATAGCCTAACCTGCCTGGTCTGATCCCTCAGAAGAGCTCCTGAAGCACAAACATGAAAGAGGAACCCATCCTCTGTGGTCGACAGACAGACAGACAGACAGACACAGGGACAGAAAGGGACAGAGACAGAGAAGGAAAGAGTCAAAGAGAAAGAGGGACAGAGAGACTCGAAGGGGAAAACAAGCAATAGAAAGCGAATGTGTACAAAGTTACGGTCACCGTTGGACAGATTGGCCATCTATAGCTAACAGAGCTGGTACAGTTAAGTCAGTAGAAGTAGTTTTTGTTAGAAGCGTAGCTTGATAGTTTCTAGTCCACAACAACAGGAACAAGAATCTCCAATTTGAACAGAACTGAACCACTCAGCAAGGTGGCCTGGTCAGATATATGCTCTTACCCAGAGTGACTAACAGAGTCATGCAGATGCTACTTTGACGCACACCACCAACCTAAACACACCCAATTACACTGCCTCATGGCAGAAATACTCCCTATGTAAATGAGGCCACTTCTTTATAAACACATCTGAGATTGAGAAAACTAGACCAATCCATGGAGACTGTGACTCGCAACATACAGGATTGAAAGGATCTGCTCTTACATCTGAGTGCAGATGCTACAGAGCATATTCAGAAGTTATTTGGACTCTATACCTCACTGAGCTGTTTTGACGGCACAACTAAGCTGCATTAGAAGGGTGGCAGAGGTTCCCACACCGCAGGGGACTCTTACCCGCCTCTTGGAAGAAGCACTGTCCTTGGCCAGAGCGGACCGTAATCCATCATTGCTATCATACAACTTCTTATTCACCTCCCTGTAGACAGAAACAAAAGTCAAATAAGATTAAAAACAGAAATATCATTCATAGTAGCCTCGTGAGCAACTTAAATGTGAGGGAGGATAATAAAATAAAGAAAATAGCATCACGTACTGGAGGAGTTCAATATGACCTGCGTAGGACTGGTACTCAACCACCATCTTTTTAAGTTCGTTACTTTCTCTGTGGGGAATAAAAGAGAATAATAGAAAGTGAAACACACCATGAGGCCAAAAGACCAAAAACACTCTCTGCTGAAACTGCACAACTCCTATCTGGTTAAGAGAAGCCAGTTCAGAAGTTTCTCCTGGCACTTCCAACACTATACATTTACTACCTGTCACAAAACAAGCTGGCTCGGTTACTCTGGACAGGTGATTTGGTGGCCTCAAGATAAAGCAGTGGGGAGGTTCCTGTTTTGTTGTGAAGTTGGAAAAATAGGAAGTTGAGCCAAAGCTTAATAGAGCATTAAACTGAAAGCAATACATCAAATCAGCTCTTTAGTAATCTTTCTCTAGTTCTGCCTGGTAGTAGGTTGTCTGGAGAAATCTAGACCATGTTCACCCAACTGGCTTCATAAAAGTGTTCCTGGCTGCCCACTGCTTCACTTGGTGAGCTGGTTCAAGTTAGATAACTATTCTGAGCTATTCACATGGTGTTCTGTGGGGTGTTCACATACGATAAATGGACACTTTACACTAACTGTTTGTTAAATTGAAACAGTTTGTTTATTTAACCAACAAGATCCTCTTTAGACTAATAAAAGTATGGATAAGTTAGCACAGATTAAGTAATAAGACTGAGCATTGTTCAGTAACATAAAGAACCTCAATACATCAACTACAATTCCATTCACACTGAATACATTCTCACCTTTCATGCTGAAGTTTCTCGTCGGTGTATGCGTTCTTCAGTTTGTCCAGCTCTACCTGCAGTACAGAGATGTTGGTTTGAGCCTTCAGTAGAGAACTTCTCAGCTCCTCGTTCTCCTAGAGAGAGAAAGAAAGAAAGAGGGGAGGTGGGAGGGTATTCTTTAATCAATTTTTTCTAGAGCACTGAAAAACAAAAAGATACAAATTTAAATAAATTAAAGTGAGTAATATAGTCAAACAGATTCCCCATTATGAAGTAAAATCAGTCAAAACAAACAAAATTCAGGGTCCAATGAAATTGCTACAATCTTACTGTTTTACCTGCTTTTGAGGAAAAGCATGAAATGATTTAGGAAAGTTATAAACAATTTCCAGATTAGTCATTATGATTTAAGTGCAAACCTAAAACCACAGACTCAGAACCAAGCATGTCTAGGTTAACCAATCACATCTGAGAAGTAAAGCATCTCTTGACATCTCTTTAAACTAAATCACCCAAATGGAGAAGTTTCCAACATGGAGATACAGAGATGCCAAGTCAGCTTCATTAAAATATCTCTTAAACTCAAGCAGTTCAAAACTATGCAGAGCGATCTAGTGCAACACAAGTGTGTACAGGATTACGATAGCTTGAGAGAGAGTCACATTTCAGATGTAATAGAATTCAAATCGCCATGCCTGTGCCATCTCCTGCATTTTCTTTCGTAGTTTGACGACGTCTTCTCTCGGGCTGCTCAGCTTGTCCTCCTCTTGAAACTGAAAAAAAAATCAGTTAATATGATTTGAACACTTTGTCCCGGTGGTTAAAAGGAAAATCATGGGTAAAAATGATAATTGATCCAACAGATACGTTAAATTGGAGCATTATTTTATTGTACTTCTTTTACCTGTGTAAGTCTCTCCACCGCTGCCTGCAAGTCGACCACTTCATGCTCGTGTTTGATCTGGAGCATGGCAATGGTCCCCTCAATTTTCTTCTGCTCCTGAATAAGTGAAACCAGAGAAGACCAGCTCTCTCATATAAGCACACCTAATAAAGAGGCCTTTACAAATCTCAATAGAGGAGTCTTTGTGAACAAAAAGCCTAAGTAGCCGGCACAACCATTAAATTAGATCTACAGGAATGCAGGTAAACTGAGAGAAAGAAAACAGGCTGCCAGAGCTTAGTTGGATACACATATATGTTTAGTTATATTAGTCTACTATTAGTATTTGACCTGTTTTAATAAATGCAAAGGCTGAAACATGCTGAAATAAACTCCTTTAAAACACATTTGGAAAGACATTTCAGCTGAAAAAGCATAATCATACCATGAGACATTTTTAAATGTTGGGCTCAAAAACGCCCACCCACATCTACACGTGTTTGTGTTCTTTATTTCTCCGCTGTTAAAATGTCCGTTATTGATTAAAGTGATTGCAAACCAAACATATGTATATATATACACACACACATATACATATACATATATACACATACGTACATTATATATATATATATATATATATAAACACTTCAATCAATAAAGGCCATTTCTACAACTGAATCCCTTTAGCACACTCACACAGCTGCAGTTTAACCATTTCCATAATTGTAACCAAATCAAACATAAAACCAAAGCTAGTTACCCCTGCCAGTGCCTTATAGTAGATGCAATTGGGGAAAACTCCATACTAAAGTCTATTAATCTGAGTACAGTCTTATTTAAGTCCTCGTTTGTGTAATGTTAGTGTGTTCTAATATTTTTGGCCATATAAATAAATGAGCACAGCTCTGCAATTTGGCTGGTTTTCGCAGAAGTCAGACGACCCATTATCTTTGTCCATATACCTAAACAAAAACTTACATTTATATAATTATACCATTTTTATATAATTATACAGTTCTTGTACTATACTGCTGCGCTGTTTATTTTCTGTTCATACTGCTTATTATGTTCTGTCCACTTTGCTGCTGTAACAATGCAGAAATCCCACCTGTAGGTCTAATAAAGGTTACCTTAAACATTTAATCTTCCTTTTATTGAGAGAATTCTAGCCACAGAAGGAGGTCGAATCTGATTCTTAATGGTATAGTCTTGTGTCGGCAGTGTGCTCTCACCTCCTCGCGGACCCTTAGCTCTGTGCGGAGCAGCTGCTGCTGCAGATCGTCCTCCAGCTCAGCTAGCTGAGTGCTGGCCATCTCCTCCGTCCTGTTAGAGGCAGTGAGAGGAGACAACGTCCCATCAGACACACACACACACACACACTCCAACAGACCTCTATATGGTAGAACAGACTGGGTCCGGTGAAGCTGACAATCCGGTTTGTTCCTTATACGCCCACTGTGTTGTGTCCCACTGGGGTCTTACTTGCTGACTGGAATTTCTCTCTCTCAAGTTAAACATTTATCTCAGGTTCAGACTCATCGAGGCACTGGGGGAGTCCAGCACCAAGAACTCAGCAAAAGTCTTAAATCATTCTAATATAGAAATATGTAGCACACAAATATGTCCTTTTGTAATTAAGTGCAATACAATCTCTCAAGAGTTTAAATGATGATCATGTTGCTTAATGATCATCCATCTTCCACCACTTCACAGCCAAAGTCAATATTTCGCAAAACTGTCTCAGGCCCTCGTTTTTAAATCCAAATCAGAGACACACACTCAGCCAAATGAGAGCCGTAAATGTAACTATAAATCCACAAGTCCTTCTTTATATTTACCCTGTTTAGTCTGTAATCAGTATAAATAATCTAAAAAGAAATCTAACCTCCATTAAAAAGGGATTTTTTAGCTGAAGGGAGCGAAGGGTGGGAAAGTGGCTTTGACAGAAGACAACAGGAAGAAGGAAGTTTTAAAAAGGGATCAATTTACTATTGGAATGCAATCTCTGAAGCATGAGATACTGGAGAGAGTCGGGACAGACAGAGACAGAGACAGAGACAGAGACAGAGACAGAGACAGAGACAGAGACAGAGACAGAGAGAGACAGAGAGAGA